>CAUYRT010053154.1:0-25617 GCA_963574885.1 Lepilemur ruficaudatus
ATATTCACTATTCAATATTTCAGAGTTTGTGCCTCAAAACAATTTTCATTGCACTCATTTATTGTTTTCATGGGGGTATGTGTATGTTTTGTTTTAGGAGATTTATTTTTGTTTTTGTTTTATTATTTGCTTATTTATTTGTTGGAAAGAAGTTAAGAAAAAGTCAGTATTGATGAGGAAGTATAAGCTTAAGAAAGACAAGAGCCAACAATAAATTTATTATTATTATTTCACAGGGACTTGACCTTAAACTTTATTTATGCTCTTTGGTCAGGGCCAAAGAAGATGAAGATCTGTTTTTTCTGTCTAGTTTAACTGTCTAGGGAGTTTGGTTTCGCTGAAGCTTTAAAGCGGTAAGTACTGTAAGACCAAAAGACCTCTCCATTATAGAGGAAACAGAGTAAGATAAATAAACAGGAAGTTTGAGATAGTGTATTTGTTTAATACAAGAAAAAGCAGTGGGAGGAGAAAGGCAGGGTGGACACAGTATCCATGTATAAGTGTTGTTGTGTTTAAAATCTTCATGCCTAGAAAATATTGGCTGAACATTTTACCCAAACTGGAAAACTTTCATTAACCTTGGGAGCAGGAGAATTCTGGGGACTGGATGATTCAGTCTTAGGGAGGAGTAAAGACAGTAGAGTCAAATGATCTTTGAACTCCAGTACAACAAATCACAGAAAATTATCTCAGTGAGCTCACAAAGAAATGGAATGTTATTTAGGGCAGCTCTGGAAAAGGATAACTTGCCACTTGAGAAGCAGGAGCCGTTTTCTCCCTCCCCTGGAAATCTGCTGTTTTGTTAACTCATCAGTTGCCTTTCTGATTTGAATTTTTCCAGCCATACATCTATTACTCCATTTTCTCTGCTAATAATATACGGCTTTTGTGTAGTCTTGACATCTTTCACTTTATGGCTTCTGCCATAAATAGTAGTATTAAAAAATAGTGTGTGGTGGTAGAGGAGGGGAGAAAATGGGAATGTCAAAGCAAAAATTATACAGAATAAAATTAAACAGGTGACAAAGATTTTATGAGTATTGCAATGAGGGAGAGAGTCCAGAACTCAGTCTGAGCTCAACCCCATTGAAATTGGGCTGTGGAGTTTTTAAGAGCTGGGCTAGGAGGAATCATAGGCCACCTGTGTTTACTAATTGGCCTTAAACAGAGGAATAATAAACTTTCTCTTATCTTTATGACAGGTGGTAGTTTTATAATTTGGAGCAAGTCTCAGCAGAATTTAGGCTCCTACTCTCCCACAGAAACAGGGAGATAGGAGCACTATCTTTTTTGAGGATTACATTTCAAAGGGGTGCCCCCCGGGTCCTTCAGAAAGACATTTCTGGGCTGTAAACCTGGCAAGTGCTTTTTAAAAGATTTACATCTCAGAGAAGCAGAGAAAGAATTTACAATTACAAGTTCTCTGAAGTAAATGTTCTAAGAAAAGTGAGACCAGAAGCCTAAGAGTCAAGGACAAGCTTGTCTAAAACTCTAGTCAAGCTGAGGCAAACATTAGGGCCATCTAGGTTAGGAGGCATAATCTCTCATGGGTGTTAATTTATCTTCATGATTTGCTTTCTGATGATTTAAAAAAATTTTTTTTTGCATTGCTTCTGGGTAAGAAGAATCATTTCTTTATGTGGATTCATATAACTTGTTTTATGTACTATTATATTTCATAATGCAACACATTTTCAAGAACTCTATTTTCCTCTGGGATATGAAAGTATATAACAAGTGGAATCTCATGGTGGGAAAGGTAAAAATGTTCTAAGCTAGGAGATGGTATATAGTGTTGTGGGGCAGTTCATGCATTTTGCACACTGGAAATATAAATATTGGAATCTCTCTCTTCATTATTTCTGGTTCCTGTCTCTTGTCATCTGCACCACTCTCCTGTCTCTTTCCCATAGCTCTGTCTCAAAATTGAGCTATAATAGAAAAGGTATGGTTAAGTTAGTCACTGGCAAGCAGTATGTGCTACTGCGGAGTAGAGATTTCACATTAAATTCCCAAATAGATGCTGGACTTTTTCTGTGTCGTGTCTAAGGATGGAAGCCTTGAGTCCAAGTAACAAAGCCTAATGTGTTAAGCTTTGCAAAGTCTTGCACAATCTGCACTAAGCCTAATTATTATTTATGTAAGGACCTACTTGGAAGGCGGTTATGGCTTTGGCAACCTCTGAAAGCATTAGTTAATTTTCTCAAATGCAGTTCTAAAGAGAAAGATATTCAGCATCCATATACGCCAAAAACAGTCAAGCCGAAACTTAAATCAAAAAGGTAATACTCTTTACTATAGCCTCCAAAAAATTAAATATCTAAGAATAAATTTAACAAAAGATACAAAAGACTTATGCAAGGAGAATTATGAAACACTAAAAAAAGAAATTGTAGAAGATGGAAAAATCTACCTTGTTCATGGATTGATAGAATCAATATTGTTAAAATGTCTATAAGTGATCTGCAGAATAAATGCAATCCCCATCAGTTTGATCTATTTGATTTCTTAGTTTCCTGCCAGGCTCTTGCTTTCGTTCTCTTTCTGTTCTTGGTGGCTTTACATAACACCTTAATACTGTCCAATCTAATATGGCCTGGTCCCAGTGCATCTCCTTCTGATTCTTTCCATATAGGACAATTCCTCACCTCTTTCCTGAGCTCATCTTCAGAAACCCAAATGATATTGACTCCAAGAAAACTCAGAAGTGTTCTGTGGTTCACCAAAGCTTATTTGCAAGTGAAATCCTAATAATGGTCCTGGGTTCCAATAGTATAATTTTATGAAAATAATGAAATGGATTAGAGGAGCAGATTTAATCATTTATATTTATATTAAAAAGCTGAAAGTCTTTTACATTTGTGGTTCTAGCATGCAAAATGAAGTAGCTATTGTATCTTTCAGATTTGCAATTGCCAACACATATCTTAGGCCAATCTATCTTAAAACAACAAAACAAAACCAAAAAAACCTCCCTTTTGTAACAAAACAAAACTGATCTCCTCCACAATTTGCTTCTTCCACCGTATGAGCTGTGGTCAGAGAAACTTCCCATTTGTCTAGTGCCTTTCTCCCCTGCTAGAGTTCTTAGCTTCAGCTCATGACCTTCTGCGTATGCTGCATGACTGGAATCTGGGGTCTTGGCTGTGACTCTCTTGGTACAGTTCATGGTCTGGGAACTTGGGGCAGCTGCTCTGACTTCCCTCAACTCCTTGTCCTCATTTATTCTCCTGGGCAAGCTTTTCCTGCCTCCCACCCCCAGGACCCACCCATGTTCTACTCCTCTCACCTGTCATAATTTCCAGGTGAATCATATGAAACTGAACACTTTGTAAAGTGGGTGACAAAGTAAAAAGGCCCACTGTAGATGATTACCAAACACCATGGAGAAACTAAGCTCCCTCTTCAATAAATAATGTGCACTTCTCATTGGCTGATCCAAAACTGTGTTTCGTGAGGTTGACCTTGCATACAACAAACCCTAAAACTCTTACAACTCGTACCTTGACTGCATGTTTAGGGGTGTCTAGTATGTATTTAAATCTGATTATCAAGGCAATGGAGCTTCATCAGTGCTCACTGCATAGGAAATCATGTGGAAGTCTACTATAAATTTAGAAGTACACAAAGAATATGTTTTTGAAGCCTGGCAGAGGGTGCATGTAGACACACAAGAAGCATCATCAGCTCTCTATCCTAGTGGAGTTTATTTGAAAAAAACTGAGGATGCAGGTACAAAATGGCTGAGTGATTTTTTTTTTTTCTGACCAACAGAGCTGCTCGTTAGCAACTTGAAAGGATGCCTAGATCCAAAATAGTATTAAACAAGTGTTTCTTCAATATGAGATCATTATGTTTCTCTTCTAAATCCAAATACTAATTGCAACCTTGCTGTGAGCATACAATATTAAGGCCATCATAGCCATGGCAACAGAATGCAACATGAAGTGGAATCCTATCATCTGCACAGCGTTGTTAGTGGTTTGGGTGCCGAGGAGCACTTTCTTACATCGCTAATGTCCAACTCCAAAGAGGGGTTTGCGCTGCATACCTTTAGGCAAATTTTGCCACACAGGTTCTGTTATCTTTGAACATTCTGTATATCTCTATAATTAATTTCAATACAGGATGGCTTGTTAATCCATAGACCAAAATACAAGCACAAATTAAAATTTCAACAGGCACTTTACAATGGCCATTTACATTTCAAAATTAAACCCATAATAAAAACTTTTGTGTACTTATAATTGGACCGATTTTTAACACCCGATGATAAACATCTATGTAAATAGCCTCCCAAAGATTTTACACTTAAGAAAAAAAAGCACTTTAAATGAGCTGCTTAAAGTCACCTTCTCTGCTTTGCATGATAATTGTAATGCAAAATAATAAACAGCACAGGGCACCAAGTACAACACTTTTAGGATGATAGGGTGCCATTTATATGAAGATAATTAGGCATTTAAAACCTACCAATACCAATTTAAAAACCTACCAATTAAAAAAAACAGTGTGCTTACAGTAAACTCATTGAAATAAATTTCCATTCGCCTTTGCTGGGCTTTCATTGCAAATGCGTCCACAGCTTGTGCAGCCCCAAGGACTCTGTTTTTGTGTATAGGAAAGGAAGTGAGGTGCAGATTAGGAGTTCATAATCCAACCTATCTTTCTATAAAAACAAAAAGTCATTTGTAGAGATTTGCTGTAAACATGTGAACCATATGCCATTGTTAAAAAGAAAGGAAACAGTCGTGTTGGCAGAAAAGACTTGTTACTATTAGGAAAACGGAGGCATGAAAAGAACTCTGTGCTCGTTTTCTCCCAGATTTTGCAGGGCAGAGCAAAGGAGCCGATGGGCTCTACCATCGACGCTCAGAGGCAAATGCATTGGCCTTCGCTTTCATAGAGAATGAAACAAAATTCACCTTCTCAGGAATTTACCTGAAAATGGACTGTGAAATTCATGTGAAAGCAAGCGATGAAGAGGTCATGTAGCTTTCCCAGATACATAAAATGTGACATATCATTTAGCCTGCAAGCAAATTTTAATATTTCAGCAATAAAGAAATTCCTAGCAGATACATCAATTTATTTTAACCATTATTAGTACTATGCTCATTCACTAATTCACTCATTCATTTGTCAAACATTTATTAGTCAGCTACTTGGTGTTAGGCATTATACTAGATGCTGGCAATTCAAATATGACTTCAACTCAAAGGGATGAAACATACCTGTAAATAGGTAATTTCGTGTAAAACAGGACAGAGTTATGAACGAGTTCTATACAAAGTACAATGGAAACAGAAAGAAGAAAATGAATTAATGTGCTGTTACAAAGGAGGTTTTCATGATAACAGGTAGTGTCTGAACTAACTGTTGAAGGATAATCAGGTGTTTGATGGAGACTGAAGAGAGGAAAGTTAGGTAGAGAAGGCTGGGAGGGACTTCAGAAGCTGTAGACATCCAAGCATTGGATTTCGGTGCCTGCAAGTACTTATGTCTAGAACACAGGGTATTTGGAGTATATTCAGTGTTTCCCTAGTTACCATTCCATTACATCTTATTTCTTCAGCCTTTCATACAAGTTTAGGGAAAAAAGTTGTTGACTTAAATAGCTATAAAACCTAGGAGAATTATTTCAGGCGTAGCTGAATTTCTGTGCTCAGAAGAATCCGTCTTTATCTGTAGAATTTGCTTTCCTCAGTGTTGGTTCCATTCTTAGAGTTATACTCTAGGAGTCTAGCAAACCCAGTAGAAACTTGGATTTGTATAAGGAATGATTTTTGTCCCAAAGGAAAAACTAGGATATGGCTCCTGGCTTGTTCATCAACTTCCTAGCACCGTTTATTGAATAATCAGAGTTGTTTTATACCTACAAAAAAAAAGAAAAGAAAAGAAAAGCAAAACCCTGGAATAGCCAGTGTTCTTGATTATATATTTGGTTGAATTCATGAATTAATTGATTCAATAGATATCTATTGAATGCTTACTATGTGCCAGGCACTGTTTCGGTGACCTGTGTCTATATCTTTGACACGTTTTTGTTTTTTTTTAATGTTTGCAATTTGTTTTATTGTCTGTTAAGTTAATGTTTTCCAAAATGTGGAACACTTACTTCTGAGGAGACTGAGGTTATTTTAGACCCAGAAATAAAAGATGTTGAATCAAGCAGTGTGAATGTTATTTCCCTTTCAATCTTTCCAGTTATGTCAGCAGAAAGGCTGTCTGGTACCTGCATGTCTCTAAGCCCCTTTTTAAAGAAAAGAACAGGACTTTGGTTCAGAGTTTCTGGGAGGCTCCATAGCTAGCCAAAATTTAATGACTCTTTTGTTTATTTTGCAAATTTTTGATTATACAATGTAATATAATTTTAGTGTGATTAAGTTTATAAAAGCTTTTTATGTAAAATAATTTTATTTTCATTTATACAATCATATTCTGTTAAAGGCAAAATGCTGATTATTCCAGTTACAGTAAATTTCTTCTTGTGTAAAGTTACCTAAGTAATACATGGAAACCACTTTAAAGAAAGATCCAAAATAATTTTATTGCTGGTATGTGAACAGAGTAAAAATAGTGAAAGCAATATGTAAACAACTAAAATTTGGGATATCCCTTAATGGGATCTGATGCCCCCTGCCATTCTAAAATTTCTCACTGGACTGACTCTTCTTTTTCACCACTAATTGTCATGTTAGATATTGGTTTAAGAGCTTTCTTTTCTTTCTTTTCTTTTTCTTTCTTTCTTTTTATTTAATTTTAATTTTTTTTTTTTTTGTCATTTAGGGAAATATTCTTCCATTTCTAGCTAACTAGGAGTTACAGAAACACAACTTTCTCCTTTTATGATGCAACTATAATTTTTGGCTTTAATACATGTGCAAAGTGTTGTGTTTGTACCTAATACCTGTCAGAACCAAGACTCTCATAGAATTTAAATTGGTAGTAGAAACTTTGTTTCTTTTTTTTTTTAGTAGAGACAGGATCTCGCTCTTGCTCAGGCTGGTCTCGAACTCCTGAGCTCAAGCAATCCTCCACCTTGGCCTCCCAGAGTGCTAGGATTACAGGTGTGAGCCACCGCGCCCTGCCAGAAACTTTGTTTTCAAAATAGCCAGTTAGATTGCCTTTAACTGTGCCCTTTTTGGTCACCCCACACTAAACTTTCTATGCAGCAAAGCCAAGCTTACCTGGCAAATATTTATAAAACAAGTTTTTTGTCAGATGGGAACTCAGAAAGATTCTATAGCAAGAAGATAAAAGTTTTTCACTTGTGAAAAATCAGAATTTTTAAAACTAGACTAGAATTTACATATTATCTAATGCACCTAATATTTTACAGATAACCAGTAGTCCTTTAGAGACTAAACGACTTGAAACAACATTGTGGGCTCCGACTTATTTTAAAGATTCATTTGCATGCATTGTCAACTACTTAGTACGTTTAGTCATATTGGGTAAAGAAGGGCAAAATTCTTATTTTTCATTATTTTTAGATTAAAATAGATGAGGTTCAGTCAGAATTTATGCTTCCTAATTTTTGTTTTCTTTTGTCATTAACAGTTGATCGAAGAAAACAAGAAGTATTGTCTTTGTAAAACCCCTTTAAAGGTATTTTCAGGCTATCTGCTTAGAGCTATGAGTTTATCAGAAGCTCATGGTCTTAAGAAAAGAATTTGAAGTTTGGAAGAGTAAATGTAGGGAACAGAAGAAACAAGAAAAGCTAGTGGGTTCCCTCAAAAGGAGAGGGAGATGGAAAACAGCCTCAAAGTGTCTATCAGCATCAAATAAATGGCTAGAAATTAATTAGGAAAATTTTATAATTAAAAAAAAATAGGAAGTCATCATAAATAGGAAAGCGCCTGTTTATTTCCTCAAGAGCTTTTTTTTTCTCTTTTAAATACACAAACATATAGGCCTTTAACTAACTGAAAAAAAATCACTTTGAAGGTGAGAGAAATTGGCTTTTTCTTTCACTATGCATCTCAATGCCACGTGCTTTCCTTCTCCCTTTTTGTTATCTCCCAAATTTATGCATAGTGAGTAACAAATACTATATCAGAAATACAGAGAACTAAATCTTGACATACTAAAAAAACTTAATTATTTCTAGTCCCTCAAATATTTGGATTTTAACAATGCTGTAAATATTAAATTAGCAGAAGTAATAAATTAAATGGATTCTACCATGATTTGCTTAAATCATTTTTACATATCTTTATAATTATGCTCCAAAAGAGGAAAATAAAGGGCAAATTAGAAGTGGAGTTTTATTACAACATTAATAATAGTTGATATTTAATTGAGATCACAGCTTTAATGTTATCTTTCGCCCACCAATGGCTCCTCTTTATTCTTATTATCTTGTTTTCAGTACAGAATTATCACCCACTGGTTTTCAATTACAGAGATGCCTGTATTGATTCTACTCTTGATTTCAGCTCACAACTGAAAAATTACTCATTTAGGCCTACAATGCTATATTCTGCAGCTAGTTTAAGCTCTTTTAAAAAATTATGTCTATTCAAAATACAGAAAGATAAAACTCATAAACAGTACTGTTCAGTTATATGAAGCTATTGGGAAACAGACTTTAAATTATTTTAACTCGATTCACTATTAAAATGTAAGAAGACAAATAGTAATCAAAAATGTCATCACCATATGGAGAAAAACTTGATGTCAGTCACAGCATTTATAAAGAACAGGTGGCGCTTAAGCAATCAAAAACCCCTTATGGAATTATACAAATGTAACCTAAATTCCATAGATCTGTGGCAAAGTGATGTACATAAATTAGACAAAAGATCTTTTATTAACACATACATTCTAAATTGTTTGACTATAATTTCCAAAGTTTCGGAAGATATGAAAATATTCTCCTGCACGTCACATTGTTTACTTCTACATTTTCTAAGGAAATCATTGCATCGTTTGTTTCTTGTAAAAGACCGTACATTATTTATTTTAAGAGGGATCTATGTCTCTGAAACCACTATAGGTGTTCTACTATCCCCTGTCCCAAGGAACCAGCAGTAGGAGAGGGGAGGAATTGATCCTGGAGGAATCTGGTCTTGAAGACGGTTGGCCAGATCATTAGGGTCTGACTGGTCCAAGCTTCATAAAGGGCCCTGCTATTCAGCCAAAATATCTGCTGTCCAAAGAAGCTGTTCTGAATCCCCTCAGTCTGCCAGCAGTGCTGGTTCTCCATAGTGTACAAATCTTAAACCAAAGCCAAATTTTCTGAACTCTGATTTTACACAATCAGTAGGAAGCCATTTGGGGGATAGAGAAAGCTGTTTGGAGCAAGTGAAAATACTGAAGCGAAACCATAACTTCAAAATGTTTTGAGGAAGAAGGGATTGATACTTTGACCTGTGCTTTTGTAGTCCTCTCGTCAAAAAATCTCTTTATACTTTGATATTTCCAAATAACGTTGATGGTTATGCCTATTGACAGCTGGAATAGAACTCTCATTTTGAAAACACATCCTGGGCTTGCACTTCATTTGAAGTCGTCTATCTGACTTGAGGAGAGCAATTAGTGGTTACGCATTTCCCACTGTTAATAGGTGAGCCCCGTAATTACCTCTGAAAGGAAGTTCCCCTTTCTGAGTTCTTCCATATTAATCTAATTTCTGGAATTGACTGAGTAGTGTGAAATCCCAGATGGCGGACTAGAGCGCTACTGACTCAGTTTTATTTCACATTTTTATTCAGAATTCACATGAATGTCGACTTTCCACTAATTTTTTTTTTCTTTAACACGAGAAGAAAACTCAAGGTTAAATTCTGGAAGAAAATAAATGGAGTTCCTCTCAACTGCACAGATATACTAAGCAGAACTCAGGCATAAAGATCAGAACTAAGCTGTTTGTATTATTTTATGCATTTTATTGCTTTTATGCCTACTTTCTTTTTAGAATATGTTAAAAATATGCTAGGTGCTTTTGAACTACCTGAATTCTTTTTTTTTTTTTTTTTTTTTTGAGACAGAGTCTCACTTTTGTTGCCTGGGCTAGAGTGCCGTGGCGTCAGCCTAGCTCACAGCAATCTCAGACTCCTAGGCTCAAGTGATCCTCCTGCCTCAGCCTCCCGAGTAGCTGGGACTACAGGCATGTGCCACCATGCCTGGCTAATTTTTTCTGTATATTTTTAGTTGGCCGATTAATTTCTTTCTATTTATAGTAGAGACGGGGTCTCGCTCTTGCTCAAGCTGGTTTCGAACTCCTGACCTTGAGCGATCCGCCCACCTCGGCCTCCCAAAGTGCTAGGATTACAGGCGTGAGCCACCATACCCAGCCTGAACTACCTGAATTCTTGATACTGTCTCTGTGCTTAAATTATGTTGTACATGATCATTGATTTACAAGGAAATTTGTAGCTCTGAAAGTTGCAGATTCAAAGTTTCCACATACAAAATCACCTTAATCTGAAGGCACAATTTAATTAATATTGACCTTTTTTTTCTTTTTTTGAGACAGAGTCTCACTCTGTTGTCCGGGCTACAGTGCCACGGTGTCAGCCTAGCTCACAGCAACCTCAAACTCCTGGGCTCACGTGATCCTCCTGCCTCAGCCTCCCGAGTAGTTGGGACTACAGGTGTGTGCCACAAAGCCCAGCTAATTTTTCTATTTTTTGTAGAAACGGAGTCTCGCTCTTGCTCAGGCTGGTCTTGAATTCCTGAGCTCAAGGGATCCTGTCACCTCAGCCACCCAGAGTGCTAGGATTACAGGCATGAGCCCAGCCAGTATTAACACTTTCATATACTGATTCTTACAGCACTTATTCTATGCTTCCCTTAGAGTACTTGCCACTTTCTACCGGGCTCAGTGTACATATGCATTTCTCCACTAAACTTCTATAAGTCCCTTGAGGAAAAAAAAATGGAAACTTGCTTATGTTTCTATCATCGATCCTGTATGCCACAGAACCTGACATGGGATAAACTCAATAAATATCTGTTGAATGAATAAAAGAAAGAAAGAATGAATGTATGTTACATTAGCCTCTTGATATTTTCTCTAGGGTACTATTTAAAAAATTTATCAAATGGGATTACAACTATTCCCCCAATAATGAATGGATTTGTCATATAGTTTCTGATTCGGTTATAACAATTGGATGTTAATATTTATGCTAAAATATCTTATATCAGAAATATTTTCATTCATATTTCTAGATTTATTTTGGTGTATTCAATGTTAGCATTATTTTTCTAGTTTGTAAAATGAGTATACTACCTTCTATCTAATATATACATAGTACGTGAGGAGGTAAGGGGCCGTTTCTAAATTATATCAGGCATCTTAAATACCATTTAGTGTGAAGGAAAGAATTGTTTTCCATTTTCCAGAATATTCTAAAGCACACTGTGAATTGCTAAAGTAGGAATAAATAAATAACATGTAAATATAAAACATACATATAACAAAACAGGGAAAACAGGAGACAGGAGTATGTGTTCTCCTGCTGAAACATATAATAGCAAACACAGTACTAATAATTATTAATGTGTATTTAGTGCTTGCAATTGTTTAGAACACACTGTGCTGAGTGCTTTATGTGCAATTTCCAATTTAATTCCAACAATCATCCTTTGCAATAGGTGCTATTGTTATCCCTTTTATTCAGACGAAAACACTGAGGTTTACAGAGATTAAATAACATGTCCAAGGTGATAGGCGATAAGTAGTAGGATAAGGATTCAAACCCAAGTATATCTCACCCAATGCCTTCATTCTTTATTTTGCTATATGGTCCCCGTATGTGTCTGTGAAGTTCCTGAAAACACATTAGCATGACCAGTGGGGGGCCCATATCCAATCAAATATACCTATGTTTGTTTCTTGTGTTAAATCTTTTCCTCCTTCTTCACCCATAAACATAGGGCAGTCAATGCCATTCAATTGCCAGTGAAATTTCAAACAATATCTCTTCTTTGGAAATGTGCACTGAGGTTACAGATTTGAGTGTCACCCCGTTCGTCTAGGGTATAGAGCTGGTGCCCTCTTATAAGAATCAAGAAGAATTTGAATCCATCTGCAAAGTAACCTCTTTCTGGTAATCAGGGGATCTTCCCCCACTGGGTTCAAAGGGCTTCCCTCTTCTTTGCTGTGCAATTTCTAAAGCATTGTGCAATACATAAAGAAAAGACCAAGAACATATCATTGCCTTGGAAACTGCTATGGAATTTGACAGACTGTAGGTTGTTCAGAGCAAATGTTCTGTTGCTGCACCGAGTCCATGCAGTAGCAATGACTGGCAAAGTGGCTGAATGCTCATCTGCTAATCTTGATGTCAACTTAACTTGTCATCCCTGCCCTAAGGATAGGATGGGAAGTTTCTCTTGTTTTGCTTTCTTTAAATAAGGACATTTGAATTATTTCATTTCCAACTGTCAATGATGAAATACAAAGATAAGGGCTATAGACAAAACAGCAGCTTTCTGGGGGTGGTTATCCATAGCTGATGGAGATGAGCATTTGCAACCTATATTTTTATTAAATGAATTCTAACAGCATAATCTTAGGAAACTGTACTGCTTCTTTTAAAAATAATTGTGACACTTATGCTGCATTTATAACAGTAAAAGGTAAGGGGAAAAGCCTTCTGGATGCAGAGAATACCACTCACTGTGGTCCTTTCTAATGAAATGTCTGGGAAAACAAAACTCTACAAAATAGGAGGAAAAAAAATTAAGTAAGAAACGAAGGTAGGGAGTCAGTCCTTGGGAGCTGTTTCCCAAGAAGCAAATGTGACTCTGGCTAGTTGTAGCATTTTATTTGTTTGTTTGTTGGTGGAAACACTGAGAATAAAAATAAAAGTGATCCTTTTGTGATCCCGTTTGGCCGTGACAGATTCCTTCAGCATTGCCATAGTAACTGAAAGAAGTGCATTTATGAATAGACTTAGATTTCTAAGGCTTGAGTTTCCTGCCAAGAAGAGAACACAGGGTGGGGAAAACAGGGTAAAGTCAAGGCAAAGGAAAAGAAAACAGATTAAGGTGTTGATTTCCAAGCTCCCTCATTTGAAGAGCACAGGAATACGGTAGGTCTGGACAATCACCTTCTTGGGCCTCCTAAGATTTTTTTAAGACATTGAAATTTGTCCTCTTTCAGCAAGTTTAGACAATTTCTTCAATTCATTTCGGTGCCAAGAAGGGGAAAACAGACCTCTGGATTACCAACATTTATGCATACGAGGAAGGAGAATCCCCCCTGATATGATTAGATAAGGACGGGGAGCGAATGTGAATGCATGATACCCTGGGCTAGGCCAGTAACAGCCACACTTAATAAGCGAAATGACCTTAAGGAAAGAAAAATCACCCAGCCATTTTGTCCTACTTTTCACTTTGCTGAGTGTCTTGGGAAATATTTCCCTAAATAGTAATAATGAAAACAATGAAAGAGAGGTGATAAATGGTAATCCACACCGTTCTGTCAAAGACAACAGAGAGAGATGGGGACAATCCACACAACGGTGGCGCATGTCTAAGGTGGACAACTACCACACCATCCCAGCAAGCTCTGGCAAGAAGGAAAATGACCTCAGTGCTGCCTGATCTTGCTGTTTTTCAAGAGAAGCTGAAATCTTTTGATATTTTGGTTATGCTCAAAGATTTTAAAAGACCATTAGGCCAAACGCCTAGCAATTGTACTTAGCTCCTAGATCACCAGTTTGTGACTTCCATAGTCTGAGTCTAACTATACTCCTGTCTCTGGAGCCAGAGCTAGTGATGCCAAGGAAGTAGCCAGGGATGACAGATTCTGGAGATGGAGAGGGGCAGTGGGCCTGAGGTAGTATGAAGCCCAGAAGAATTGTGGCCAAACTGAGACACAGACACTACCCGTTTCCAGGGCTTGAGGGAGAAAGCATATGCTTTGTATTTCATATTTTAATATGCGAGAAACATTTGTTGAGTGCTTGCTCTAGGTCAGAAAATATGCCAAACAAGAAACCTTCCTAGGCCACTTGGTTCTCTAGTTTAATTTTTTGATTTGTGATATAATTATCATTAAGATCTAATAAGCAGATGTAGCATTATACATAGTCACACGTATAGGAGTATAGGTAGTATATACATCAAATTTAAAGTAAGCAGTAATAAAATAAACATCCATCCACTTCCCGGCTTAAGAGGTAGACCATTGTGAGGATTTTTGAGCTCTTTGTAGGTTCTCCCCAAATCACATTCTTCTCTCATGCCTAGATGCTATGGTTTGAATGTGTCTCCTCCAAAATTCAGGTGTTGAAACTTAATGGCCAATGGGATGGTATTAAGAAGTAAGGCCTTGGAGAGGTAGTTAGGCCAGGGTCATTTCCCTTTCAGGTCTCGTTTAATCTTTCCAATTATGTCAGCAGAAAGTCTCTCTGGTACCTGCATGTCTCTAATACTCTTTTAAAGAAAAGAACAAGACTGGTTCAGAGACAACCAACCCGGCTCCTGCCTTGATTTTGGATTTCTCAGGCTCCAAAACTGTGGAAAATAAATTTCTGTTTTTTGTAAATTTCCTAGTCTCAGGTGTTCTGTTATAGCTGCATAAAATAGACTAAGGCATTAGACATAATTATTATTCTGAATTTTGTGTAAATAGCTCCATTGCTTTTTGAATTTTTTATAGTTTTTATAGTTTTATCTATTTGTTTATATTTGTTTATAGATGGCTAATTCTACTGTAGTTGTGTGTGTGTATGTATACATAATATATAAACTACAGTGTATACGTATATATTGTACCGGTATTATAGTTTGAGTATCTCTTGACAAGAAATGTTTTGGATTTCAGATTTTTTTTAATTTTGAAATATTTGCATGTACACAATGAGATAGCTTGGGGATGGGGCCCAAGTCTAAACACAAAATTTATTTATATTTCATGTACAGCTATACATATGGCCTAAAGGTAATTTTATGTAGTATTTTTGATAATTTTATGCACCTGTCACACAAGGTTAGGTGTGGAATTTTCTACATGTCATTGCTTAAAAAGTTTCAGATTTTGGAGCATTTTGGATTTCAGATTTTTGGATTCGGGATGTTTATAGCTGTATTTAACACATTCTCATTGTCATGTATTTATTTATTTTATTATATTATGGAATGCGTATATCGGTTCTACTGTTAAGAGTCATTTGAGGTTTTTCTGGTTTTTTGCTGTCATGAACTATGCTGCCATGTGCATTTACATCCACGCTTTCTGTATTAGTTGGGTTCTCCAGAGGAACAGAATCAATAGAATATATATATATCCTATATATACTAAGAGGGTGTATGTAAAGAGATTTATTGCAAAGAATTGGCTTATGTAATTATGGAGGCTGAGCTGCCATAAGATCGTCGTCAACAAGCTGGAGACCCAGGAGAGCCAATGTGTAGTTCCAGTCTGAAAGCAGACTCCAGACCAAGGAAGAGCCACCATTTCAGTTGCAGTCCGAAAGTCACAGAAGACAGATGTCTCAGCTTAAGGCAGTCAGGCAGGAGGAGTGCCCTCTCACTCAAAGGGGTGAGAAATGCGGAGTCAGCATTTTGTTCTATTTTGTTCTTTGGCTCTGCAGTTCCCAACCCCAAGCCTGCAACCAGTATGTGGCCTGTTAGGGACCAGGCTGTAGAGTTCTGTGACCCACACCCCCAACAAACCCCTGCCGCTGCTGTGGAAAATTTGTCTTCCATGAAACCAGTCTCTGATGCCAAAAAGGTTGGGGGCAGCTGCTTTAACTGATTGGATGAGGGCCACCCACATTAGGTAGGCAATCTGTCTTACTCCATCTACCAATTCAGATGTTAATCTCATCCAAAAACCCTCCTACAGACACACCCAGAATAATGTTTGACCAAATATATGGGCCCAGTCAAGTTGACACATAAAATTAACCATCACACTTCCTGATACATTTGTGCAAGACTTCCTTCAGGAAATATTTTTTATTAAATAAAATACAATTGCAGGATCATAGAGTATGTGCATATTCAACTTCAATTTGTTTTTCCAAGTGATTGTACCAACGTACATTTCTACTGGCAATTATATTTATAAATTGCTTATATGTATAAGCAAATATATATTATATTTATATATGAGAGTTACCATTGATTCACACCCTTGCCAATATTTTTGTGATCATTTTTGACAACGTGGTCGATATGAAGTATCGATAGAATCTTATTATGGTTTTAATGTGTAAGTCTATTACTAATAGTGAAGTTCAATGTTTTATCATGTGTGTATGGCCCAAGCACATTTACTTTTTTGTGAAATTCTTCAGATCATTGCCAATTTTTCAAAACATTTGCACATCTTTTTCTGATTGAGTTTATAACAGTTCTTTATATTCTGGATACTAATCATTTGTCGGTTACATGTGTTACAAATATTACCTTTTCCTGGTCTGCAACTTGTCTTTTCATTCTCTTTATGATGTCTTTTGATGAATATAAATTCTTTATTTTAATATTTGTATTTATATTTATCAATCTTTCCCTTATGGTTTTTGGTTTACATGTCTTATTAAGAAATCCTTCCCAATCCTGATATAGTTTCCCTGATTTTTCTTTAAACATTTAAAAGTTTAAATCTTATATCATATGGATTTGATTTCTGGACATAATATGAAGTAGGAGTCATTTCTTTTTCTTATTTGGATAGCCAGTTCCCTCCATACAATTTTTATACTATTCTTTCCTCACGTGTCAACAATCTAGCTTTGTCATATGTCAGATTTCCACATATGTAAGCCTGTTTTTCTGTTTCTGTTTGGCTATCCTTTTGCTGATAATGTGCTTCTTTTCTTTTCTTTTCTTTTCTTTTTTTTTTTGAGACAGAGTCTCACTCTGTTGCCCGGGCTAGAGTGCCGTGGCGTCAGCCTAGCTCACAGCAACCTCAAACTCCTGGGCTCAAGTGATCCTCCTGCCTCAGCCTCCCAAGGAGCTGGGACTAGAGGCATGCGCCACCATGCCCGGCTAATTTTTTCTATATATTTTTAGTTGTTCAGCTAATTTCTTTCTATTTTTAGTAGAGACAGGGTCTCGCTCTTGCTCAGGTTGGTCTTGAACTCCTGAGCTCAAACGATCCACCCGCCTTGGCCTCCCAGAGTGCTAGGATTACAGGCGTGAGCCACTGTGTCCTGCAGATAATATGCTTATTGAATGCTATAGATTTATAATAGATTTTGATTTCTGGTAGAAAAAGTAATTTTAAAAGTGTTTTGACTATTCTTGGCCTTTTGTTCTTACATATACATTTTAGAATCAGTTCATCAAAGTTTATGAACAACTGTTAAAATGATTGGAATAGTATTGAATCCATATAGCAATTAACATCATTAAAATATTAAATATGCCTACCTGGGAACATTATGTATCTGCATTTATTTAGATCTTTTTTAATATCTTTAAGTAAAATTTAAATTTTATCTACTTAAAATTCTTGAACATTTTTACTTAGATTGATTCTTTGATATCTTATAATTTTGTCACTATTTCAAGTAGTTTCTTAGATTGTTGCATTTTTTTAGGTATTTTTGCATGATTTATGGCAAGGTAATTGACTTTTTTTTCTGAGACAGAATCTCCCTCTGTCTCCCAGGCTTGAGTGCACTGGCATCATCATAGCTCACTGCAACCTCAAACTCCTGGGCTCAGGGAATCCTCCTGCCTCAGCCTCCGTATAGCTGGGACTACAGGCACATGCCACCACGTCTGGCTAACTTTTTTTTTTATTTTTTGTAAAGATGGTGTCTTGTTCTTGCTCAGGCTGGTCTCAAGCAATCCCCCTGTCTCGACATCCCAAAGTGCTAGGATTATAGGTGTGATGTTATGACTTTTGTGTGTTAGTTTTAGATTTGGTAAATTTGCTAAGCTCTCTTCTTAATTCTATAATAATAAATTGTCCATAGAGTCTTTTAGATTTTTTATGTAGACAATCCAATCACATGTGAATAATAGTTATTTTCCTTTACAATTTGAATTACTGCATTACAATTTGCTACTCAGGGACTTCAGTATAATATCAGACAGAAGATATTTTTAAACTTTTTAAAGAATCAATTTTTGTCAGGTTATCTATTGTATTGTTTAAAATTATTTCATTAATTTCTGCTCCTATCTTTATTATTTCCTTTTTGCTTTCTTTGGGCACATTCTGCTTTTGTTTTCCACTTTCTTAGTAGAATGTTTAGCTTACTCATTGCAGCTTTGCTATTTTCTGATGCACACATTACAGAGCATATACCTCCCTTGACAACTTTTGCTCCATTTTACATTTGGATAAGTGAGTCTTTATTTGTTTTTTGTTTTTTCATATTTGTTTTAAGTGTGTTTTACATTTTCCATTATTATACCTTCTTTGACCTATTTGACTGCTTAGAAGTATATACGTATTTTTTTAAATTACACTCTGGTCCTTTAATGTTCTGTACCACAAACAGCTTCACTTCCAGAGTAACCATTACTATTATGACAAGAGACCTGAAAATAGCAACAGCAAACTCTTTAGAGAAACCAAGTAGGAGTAAGAATGCAAGCAGACTCAGTAAAACATAGTTATTCTTAAATGCGTATTGGCAAATTTTGCTTCTTTAATATACATACAGGTTCTTTGTTGTGTTAAATCTATGAGAAAAGTTTCCAGTCACTCAATATTTTTGCACCTTTCACTCTCTCTTCTTATTTTTTCTTACTGATCCTGAGACTTTGGACTGTCTCTTTAAAACTAAAATAATTTTACTATTCCACGAGAGAGAGATTTAGAAGAAATTTCTTTATTTAATGTGTAATACTCTGTTTCCCCGAAAAACATAAATCAGAGGATCTTCTATATACTCTTATTACTCCATCTAGCTACCTACCTCCATCACTGCTATATACTCCATCTTTCCTCCTATTATTACACATCCAACAAGGCCAGCCCCTTCATTTGTGCCCTAAATCTCATTCTCTCTAGTCTACCTGTGGATATTGCTTCAGCAATTCTCTCCCGCCCCCTTGCTTCGTCAATCCCTTTCTAGTTCTTAGGTGATTCCCATCAGCCTACAAATGTGTGATAATGTACATCATAGTTAAAAATATAAACCTCTTGATCCCATATAGCCTCCAGCTACAACTCTAGTTCTCTCTCCTTTTCAGAAAATCTCCTTAAAGGAGTTGCTCGTATGCCCTGTCTTCAAACTCTCTGCCCCTTCTCCTCCACATTTTTTTATTTTGTAAGATTTGTACACATATACAAAGGGTAAACAGGATAGTTTGCACTTCCAGTAATGGCCAAGTAGTTCTTATCATACAAATGGCAGCTATAAATTCTGGACAAAACATTAAAAAAAAACTACCTGAAAACTGAAGAGTGAAAAAAGTCATATAGATATTGAATTAAGGTTGATACTTGGAAGAAAGAAATGACACTGGCTAAGTTTCCTAATTTTCATAGCTCTTAACCTGCAAGTAGGCTCCCGTTGGCACCATGCGGTGTAGCTAGAGCCCAGACAGACACGCGGCTGTCTTATTGGCACAAAAAATTAGAGACTAGAGATCAAGACAACTGGGAAGTGAGGCAGGGTATAACAGAAAGGAGAGAGCCACAGATAGGGAGCCTCAAATCTGCATATCAACTCTGCCCAAATCCCTGGCTGAATTACACATGCATGGAGGGCACCAAGCAACCCAACTTAGGCTCAAAGCACTGAACTGATATTTCACAGTTGGAAGTTTCTGTTCAGTCAAGTTAACTACCTGCCAAGACAAAACAACACAAAACAAACAAACCAAAAAAATCACTCCTCTTTGGAGGAACGTTACAGAATCTAGACGATCTTGATGTATTATTCACAAAGTTCTGAATTAAAAAGAAACAGGAAAATATGCCCTATATCAAGAGAAAAAAATCAATGAAGACTAACCCTGAGATGACTTAAAGGTGGGAAAAAGCTGCTATTATAATAAAGCTCAAGGATAAAAATGAAAATATGCTCATAATTAATAAAAGGTAGGAAACCTTAGGAGGGAAGTAGAAATCATTAAGGAGACATGAATAGAAATATAAGAACTGAAAAACAGGACAGAAGGGTAAAGTAAGCCTCTATTATAAATCACTCAACTTCTACAACTATGAACTTATTGCCAATGTTGTTTCATGTTTATGCCCACCCAATTTCACTTCTACGATCACCATGTTATTTTGAAGCAAAATCCCAAACATCTCTTCATTTCATATATAAATATTTCAGATATTTTACTAAAAGACAAAGACCCTTTTAAAAAAAATCAGTGCACAATACCTTTACTAAGCCCAAAACGATATATCAATAATTTCTTAATATCTAATATTTGGTTAGTGTTCAAATTTCCAGTTCTATTACAGTCATGTGTCATTTAATGATGAAGATACATTTTGAGAAATGTGTCATTAGGCAACTTCATCATTTTGCAAGCATCCTAGAGTGTACTTAGACACACCTAGATGGTATAGCCTGCTACATGCCTAGGCTATATGGAATAGCCTGTTGCTCCTAGGCTACCAACCTGTATAGCATGTTACTGTACTGAATACTGTAGGCAATTGTAACACAATCGTTAAGTACTTTTATATTTATTTTTAAATTTTTTTTAAGGCTAGTCAAGTGAAGCAGTGGGAATGGAGAAGGAGTAAAGGAATCTGTAACTGGTTGTGAGCAATTAGTTGTAAACACCACTGCACTCGGATCAGCCAATATTTGTGTTTCTAAACAAACATGGAAAAGGTAGACTATGGTATAAAAGATAAAATATGGTATAAAAGATTTAAAATGATACACCTGTATAGGGTATGAATGGAGCTTGCAGGACTGGAAGTTGCTCTGAGTAAGTCAGTGAGTGAGTGAATCTCAAGGCTTAAGACGTTACTATGCACTACTGTGGACTTTATAAACAGTGTACACTTAGGCTACACTAAATTTATAAAAATGTTTTTCTTTCTTTAATAATAAATGAACCTTAGCTTCTTATAATTTTTTTTACTTTCTAAACTTTTTAATTTTTTTAACTTTTTGACTTTTTTGTAATAATACAGCTTAACACACAACCACATTGTACAGCTATTCAAAACTATTTGCTTTCTTTATATCCTTATCCTATAAGCTTTTCTCTGTTTTAGATTTTTTTTAATTTTTTAAACATTTTTCTTAAAAACTGAGACACAAACACATACATTAGCCTAGGCAGACACAGGGTCAAGACCATCAATATCACTGTCTTCCACCTCCACATCTTGTCCCACTGATGGGGCATCTTGTCCCACTGGAAGGTCTTCAGGGGCAATAACGTGCATAAAATTGTCATCTCCTATGACAACATTGACAGCAATGCCTTCTGGAATATCTCCTGAAAAACTTTCCTGAGGCTGTTTTATAATTAACATTTTATATAAGCAAAAGGAGTACACTCTAAAATAATGATAAAAATTATAGTATAGTAAATACACAAACCAGTAACATAGTTGTTTATTATTATATCAAGTAGTATAAACTATACATAACTGTATGTTTTATATGACTGGCAGGGCACTAGGTTTGTTTATACCAGCATCACCACAAACACATGAGAAACATGTTGTGCTACGATATTACGACAGCTACAACATCACTAGGCAATAGGAGTTTTTCAGCTCCATCATAATTTTATGGAGCTACCATTCTATAAGTGGTCCATTGTTGATGGAAATGTTACATGGTGCATGACTATATTTATCAATTTGACTATTCGAATCAGGACGATAGGACCCAGTAAGGTCCAGACATTGCAATTGGTTGATGTGTCTTAAGTTTCTTTTCATCTATAGGCTCCCTTTATTTTTTTTCCCTTCAATTTTTGTCAAAGAAATCAGATAATTTGTCCTACATTTTCCAAGAACCTGTGTATTTCTGATTGTAGCCATGTGATATCATTTATCATGTTCTTCTTTTTTCCAACGGCCGTAAATTGGTACTTGTATTTGGAAGATTAATCAGATTCAGGTTTGTCCATTTTAACATTTTTGACAAAAGTACTTCATGCATGGTGGTATGTTCTGCCACTGGCAGGCTCATACTGTCTGTTGCTACCTCTTTGAGACATTAGAAGTCGTTGATACTCAATGTCCAGATCTTAGTTTATTAGGGTTTGTAAAACAGCAATATTTCTCATTTCTTCTTCATTTCCAGCTCATGAGTTTCAGAAAACATAAACTTCTCACCATTTACAGTTTGGTACAGTTTGGATGGGAAACAGTAGAAAAATGCTAGAGTCCATTCTTTTATTTACAAGTTTTGTACTAGAGTATATCCAAAGTAGCATTTATTCTAGCATTAGATTAGCCCTGTTTGTAAAGTTTGGACATTTGGAGATCTGTACTGAGTGATTAGCATATTCTCCATTCTGGCTGGTCGAAATTTGACTGTCTACTAGATATATTCGGGCTCTCAGCTCTCTAGTACTTGTTCTTTCCTGACCTCTTAGAATCTTGCCCTATACATCTGCAGTTTAATATTCAGTCATAGATTGAGGCAACGCTGACCATATTTTTGGAGCTCTTTGTCTGCTTAGCTCCTCTCTGGTACTCTGTCCATCACATTACAGATTTGTCTATGTATCTAACTCCAGTCTCTGTCTTTTAAACTCTGAGAGCTTCCTTTGCTCTTCTTGGACTGCTTCATTCTATGCTGTCTCTGGAAAGTGCCTCAAGATAGAAAGCTTGGGACACTCACCTTGTTCGTGTTTTTCCCCTCCAGGAACCAGTCCTATGTGGCCTGATGTCCAATGTCTAACAATAAAAGTTCAAATATTTTGCCGTGTTATTTAGGTATTTATAGCAGGAGGTTTAGTGTGGAACTAGTTAGTTCATCATGACAAAATTCCCTTTGGCATGACTCTAGACATCTGAAAGCTTCTTTGCTAGCTGGTATGACAACACGTCCCAGGTTAATCTCGTACATTTTTGGCCACAGATCTGGCATCCACTTTTTCTCTAAGGATCCATGGTTTCTTTTATGGGAAATGGTATTTGAAGACCACAATCTGGATGCTAGAACAATTCCTTGCTGCTGAGTTATTTTTTGTTTCTAGATTTTTTTTAGTTGCCAGAGCTAGGATTTAGTATCCTTATCTAGATTGAGATCTACACCAATGTGTAGATATACAAAAATTTTTTACTACTTTTTCTTGAACGCACTCCATCAGGCTTTCTCTATACGAGAATTTTTATTATAAAGATTACTGAAATCCTTTTGTTTTCTAAATCCCATGGTAAATTCTCAGTCTTTTATGTTCTTTGACATATCAGCAGCTTTTGACACAGTTGATCCCTTTCCCTTCTCTGAGATACTTTATTCCTTTATCATCCAGGACAGATCATTTTCTACTCAACATCTCCACTTGGATAGCTAAAAGACATCTTGTGTTTAATGCATCCAAACCCACATTCTTGATTTCCCTTCTGAAATTTTCTCCTTACATAGTATTCTTCGTTGCAATAAATAGTAACTCCACCCTTCCAGTATCTCTGGGCAAAATTTTGGAACAAGCCTTGACTTTTCTCTTTGTTCCAAACCCCAGATTCTATCCATTGAATCCAACCTTTTTGGCTCTACCTTCAAAATTTATCTAGGACCTGACCACTTCTCACCACTTCCATCACTGCAATCCTGTAATGAGCCACCATCATTTCTTGACTGGTTCATTACAATAGTCTCCTAACTTGTCTCCCTATTTCCACAGTTACCCATAGAACCTTGGCAAGAATAATCCCATTAAAACATAAGTCACTTAATTTGGTAGCATCTCTCAAAACCCTTTAACATCTCCTATCTTTGAAGAGTAAAAAAACAATGTTATTCAAATGGCCCACAAGATCATGTGTGACTTACACCATGACCTCCTCTTACTTTACCTTCATTTCTTCTTCACTCACTCACTCTGCACCAGTCACACTGTCCTTGCTATTTCTTGAGCATGTCAAAGATGCTCCTACCTCAGGAGTTTGTGTACTTGCTGTTCCCAACACATGAATTACTCTTCTTTCAGGTATTTTCATGGCTTACTCCTCTCCTCCTTAGGTCACCCCCTGCATAGCATTTACCACTATCTGTCATTCCATATATTTAATAATTTATTGGTTTATTATATACTCTTTGTCACTAGACTCTAATCTCCATGAGGGCAAGGAGAATGTCTAGAACAGAGCAGATCTTTAATGTTTTGTTTAAAGAATGAATAAACAAATATTTACTGAACATCTGCTATGTGCCAGGGACTGTGCTACTTACTAGCACATGTGTATAACATATAATCCCTGCCCTCAAAGGAAGGAGGAGAAACTGATGGGCAATTTCCATATAAACCTCTTAACACTAGTCTTGCACTTCCATGCACTCAGTCTATTGTTATGGCCACACAGCCCCTTGACCTTTGAAAGAGCCATGCTCTAAACGTAGCCTGGGGGGCCAGGGGACAAGCTCTGAGAAAGCCAAAGTGGGAATTGATGCCATCACTCTTTGTTGCTTTGAGAAAATCCGAGACCTTTCTGCTTCTGTTTCCCCAGCTGTAAAACAGAATTAATAGTTCCTGCTTCACGGGAGTCTTTTGAGGATTCTTTCATTCATGTAGTAATATTTATTGAAAATGGTAAGTGCTAAGTAGTATTATGCCTAATTAATTAGGTCCTCATCTCCCTGGTGTGGGTTATGGTGTCTGGCTGGTCATTAATAAAATATGCTGGAAGCTTTGCAGATTTTCCTTTCAGAGTTTTCCCGATGGCTGCATACTCAGTGCACCAATTGGGCATCCAACCTTGTAGTTAAATACATACATCTGCTTGAGTTCTACCGTGCTCACATTTGTTTAGTTCTCAGACAATACAAAATTGGAAGGTGCTGAAAACACCAGTTAAGAAAGAGAAATACTACAAAGGATCCTAGGGTGGTTAGTAATGAAGCCAGGAAATAAAACTAAGACTCAATATGGAATTTGCCAGATAGCACCAATGGGAATCCTCACACCTCCTCTGAAAAATTCAAGTGAGTGTGAAATAATAGTCAAATAATAAGCTATATTATAACTAGGTGCCATGGACGACATTATAGAGGACATTATATAAGGGTGTAGGATAAGACATCAATAATGGATGATAGTTATATTGATGTTATATCACAACACAATAAATGACATTTCTTTTTCTGAGAATACACTTATAATAAAACTGTTATAATCTGGGTTCCCCAAAAAGCAAAGCCTATTTGCTGTTATTTTACAACCAAGTGCAATCCTAGAGAGCAGAGGTGAGGCGTAAGCAGAGTGAAGCAGAGACAGAGGGTGTTTTTATTCATTTTGTGCTGCAATAACAGAATACCTCAGACTAGATAATTTATAATGAACAGAAAATTATTGGCTCATGGTTCCAGAGGCCGGGAAGCCCAAGATCAAGGGACTGGCATCTGGTGAGAGCATTCTTGCTGCATCATCCTCTGGCAGAAGACAGAAGGACAAGAGAGGGAGAGAAGGCAGGGGAGGGAGGATGAGAGAGAGAGAGAGAGAGAGAGAGACAGAGAGAGACAGGATCTCACTCTGTTACCCAAACTAGAATACAGTTGCCCAATCATAGCTCACTGCATCCTA
>CAUYRT010053160.1:0-23794 GCA_963574885.1 Lepilemur ruficaudatus
TGAGGCATTGTGACCAAAGTTTTTTTTGGGGGTGATGCCGAAGTTTGTTGGGTTTTTTGTTTTTTTTTTTTTTTTTTTTTTTGAGACAGAGTCTCACTCTGTTGCCGGGGCTAGAGTACCGTAGCGTCAGCCTAGCTCACAGCAACCTCAAACTCCTAGGCTCAAGCAATCCTTCTACCTCAGGCTCCTGAGTAGCTGGGACCACAGGCATGCGCCACCATGCCC
Source organism: Lepilemur ruficaudatus (assembly GCA_963574885.1). Classification (NCBI taxonomy): domain Eukaryota; kingdom Metazoa; phylum Chordata; class Mammalia; order Primates; family Lepilemuridae; genus Lepilemur; species Lepilemur ruficaudatus. The sequence continues at coordinate 226 of CAUYRT010053160.1, forward strand.
GGCTAATTTTTTTCTATATATTTTTAGTTGGCCAATTAATTTCTTTCTATTTTTAGTACAGACGGGATCTTGCTCTTGCTCAGGCTGGTTTCGAACTCCCGTCCTTGAGTGATCCTCCCTCCGCGGCCTCCCAGAGTGCTAGGATTACAGGCGTCAGCCACCGCACCCGGCCATGCAGAAGTTTTTAAAGCATAGTAAATCTGATTCCTTCATTTCTATTATCATATTTTTCTTGGTTTTTGGTGCCCACAGAATTTATTAAAGGACAAGTATAAATGCCTTTTTCTATATGAAATATCATTTAAACATGACTCCAAAAATATAATACCCAGAATCTATTTTCTCTCTCCTTAAAAATAGTTATGTATGTTGAATAGTATTCTAATACATACTGTGTTTACTCTCACAGTTTTGCCAGTAGCATTTTGAGTTTCCTTTTGCACTATGCCTTAGAGGGAATATTATGGTTTAATCCCACTATTTCTTTGACCCAGCTAGGGTAATGATCACTCAATCCTAAACTTTTATTCATTTGTATTGAATTTCCTCACTCATTCTAGTGTCCTTACAGAATTATGGGTAAAATCACTCAATTAACACAGACTTTCCAGGGATAATAATTTCTCCCCCTTTTCAAATAGTGAAATTATAGAAAAGTCCCAGCTGTTGGAAGCCACCAAAGAAACTTTTCTCAGCATTTTGGTGGCATGAAAGCTAAAACTTGAAAATTTACTCCTTGCCACCAAGATCTACCAACTTTGAGGAGGTGACTATTTTATTGGTCATAATCACTGATTTTGTTACTAAAAATGATAAATAAAAAATAAAGTTTATCCATGGAATATAGAAATGTTGGGATTTCTTTGTGAGATTACTTTATAATGGAGTTCATAGATCATATGAAATATACAGTTAAAAGCAACTCTATTTCTTTCGTAAGTATAATATTATAAAATAATTGTAATTTCATAAGGAACAAAAACCAGGTCTCTTGTAATAATAAAGAATTATAATTTCCCAGATACAACTTTCATGTGTGTAAGATGTGCTCCTCAGGGTTTATGGAGTTAGAGTTTCTTTTCATGTTGCTTTTCATGAACTTCTTTCAGTTCCACTGTTTACCTCACACGTGCCTGATTGACATTATGATGCATTCGTGTGGAAATTATGAAAAAGTTGTTTTCATGCAGCTGTCCTGTCATCACAAAAGAACTTCACTGCATGAAAAGCAAACATATCATTCAGCAGACAATGCTTAATCTGTTCAGGAGCCCAAACCTATTGCTGTTCAATGACAGAAGAAAGGAGAGGGATTAATTTGAAGATGCTTGTGCATGACATATGGTAATTTCTCCATAGGAAGGAAGTGTCAAATGGTGACCTCTAAATCTTAACATTGACCTCCAGTTGTAGAATGTGTGTGCCATACGGTCCCTTTGCTTTTTCATATGATAATTCAAGCTGAAACATTTTCCTGGCAACATAACTTTTTGGGGGGGAGGGGAGAGAATTAGTGCATCTATTCTATAAGAATTATAAAATTCACAATATCTTTTAGTGTATAAAGCATTTGTATAATAAAAATATTTTTTAACTTCAGTGAATGAAACAATGTGGGATTCTCTTAACCAGATTTAAGCAAAGTATATATATACTTTACGAGTTGGTATATTTTAAATTGAATTTTTAATAAAATAGTGTGGAAAATTGAAATGATCTCAGTGAATATTGGTTTGCGATATTTAAAAATAATTTATACATAATGTCAGAATAAATTATTAGAAAATGTAATTGACAAAATGAAGACCAACATAAACTTTTTCATTGTGAGTTACACTTAAAAAATTGAATGACACTCTTGCTAATTTTTAATACGTTATCAGTTTTCATTATTGCCTTAGTTGTTTTAGAGCCGTGTTTTGTATTAATCGACACATCATCTATCTATAATATTAAATAGATTTTGGCTTTAAGAGGAATTTGAATTACGCTGTGATTGCTGTTCAATAAAATTTATCATTTCCCTGCTGTAATCCTTAATGATCATGCCCTTCTGATTAAAACATCATGTTTCAGTTCTGCCTTCACTATATTTTGCCAACTTTGTTTTTCATTCTTCACTAATACTAGGCTTTTTTTCAGAAACTGCTGTACCTCAATTCTCTCCTCCTCCTCTCTTCTCTTTCCCTCTGCAAGTCGCCGCACCTGTCGTTTCCGCGCGGTCTGCTGCCGATCACTCTGGCTCTGACCCTGCTTCTGCTCCTGCTTTCCATACCTGTTTCTTAGTAAATGAAGGTATTCTCTCTCAACTTTCTAACCACTTTCTTTCGATCTGTGCTTTATTCTAACAGACACGTTCTTTTTATCTGATTTATACATTCATCTGCTTTGTTATAGATGAGATCCTAAAGTCGCTATTTATAACTTTATTTGCTAATGTCAGTGACAAGAGCCAGTTATAAAAATGTAACATTACCGCTGGCTGGTATAAACCGTGTTTCTTATAATCTAGAATGTTGTGAAACCAGTACAAAGATACTAATCTTTGATGCCAAGTTAGTGTTAAAGGTGGATTGGTTGGTTTTCATAATAATGTCTGCCATGTGATCTCTGGCATTAAAGCTAATGAATTTATCTTATATGTGTCATTACTTTGATAGACACATTTTGCTATCTTTACACAACTGTATGCCCTGGTTAGGGGGGAATATAAGAAAGTCTCTTAATTTACATTATCATTTGGAAAGTCTTTAAATTGATAATTGACACCAGTGATTATAGACTGAGAGGAATTTACCTATTTATCTTCCTTACTATTTCTGTTTTAGGCTGAGGCAAAAATCTAAAATTTTAATTTTTAGGATGTAGTTGGGCTACCATATTATCCCTGTGTAGTTACACAAATGGAAAGTATTTTTGGAGCTCTGAAAATGTGCATGAGTTCTACAAAATTATTCCACAAGACCTATCTAGGATTATTTATACAGCCTGGAAGCTTAATGGAATTTGTGAGCTCTGAGTTATATCCACTGTCTTGGTTGCAGTGTCAGTCTTCAGCAGTTTATATAATATAGAAAGGAGGACATTTACAAAACCTGAACTATAACTTGAAATGGTTCTGGTTCTTCACTAAAAAATAATATCACTAGTCATTCAAACAGAAGGAATGTTGCAATGTCTGTGAAGTTCAGAACATGGGTTGCAAGTTCCACTTCTTTGGAAAGAAAACATAGGAACTAAAAAGTATAACTTCATTTTTGGTTTCTCTGTCATAAAACTGTACTAAGACTTGTAATTTGAATTTGGATTTTAGGAAGAATAATTAGAGTAATAGTTGTTAAGCTGTTTAGAAAGATAGTCATTTGTTAATTCAAAAATAAACTGGCTTCTTGGTGAGAATTATCATATTAAAATTTAGTTCATAAGTGTATTTCGTATTTCTATGAGACATTAAAATTCTTTGTAAAATTACCCAGTAATTTGAGAAATTACTGGGTAATTTATACACACATGTGTGTATATGTATATAAGTATATATGTATATACATACATAATAAATTATATCTCCCTCTGTTGTAAACAAATTATAATCTAAAATGCATGTTCCTATCACCTTAATGTAATTACATATTTATTATCAGTTTATGAGAATTTCCTTATTGAAAGGATGAATCTTTAGATAGGTGACTTGTCCATCTGTCTCTCTCCCCCTCTTAACAATTCCAGTGATCATTTTGAATTTTATGGTAGGGTTTTTGTCATTAATTTAGAAGACTACAGTTTAGATTATTTCAAAACATTGATTTGCAAAAATTCTGTATTCATAGATAACTCACCTTGTAACATGGTAGTAGATCTTTTTTTTGCATCTAGTTTTAGTTATTTGTATTTAAATGTCATCCCCAGGAAGTAATGTTAATTATTGTGGGTTAATAGTGGCCTCATACATAATTTGACAAGAATGAGGCATTTGTAGTTATATATTTTTCAGACACCTTTAAAATAGGGTTGAAATGATTATTCAAAAATGTCTGTATACTAGTACTTTTATGTGTTACAGTAGTATACAGTGTTTGTCTTTTTTCATATAATCAAACTTCATATTGTGAATCAGAACTTTCGAAAAAATAACTTTTATTCCCATAGATTAGAGTTAATGATGTTTAAGATTTCATAAATTTTTTCTCAGGTTTTTATTTTGTAGAATGTCTGAATTCATTTTTTCTTTCAAAATTGGTGTTATGTTACTTATAATAGTTATTATTGTGATTAAATAAATGATGCATTTTATAAGGAAAGGTATCAGTAAGTACCTTAATTAAAGGCCCTCTGACAGAAAAGGGAAGACATCTCTTTTGGCTGACATAGTGGTATCACACAGATGGCCATGCCTTAAGTGACATGAACCTATTTTTATATATCTGTGTGAATGCCCTTTTAACTGGCAGTGGTTGCAAATCTGTAGTTCCAGTACAGCTTTATTTTTATGCTTTACCATCCCTTAATATATGTTTTATTTTAGAGGGACTGTTTAGAAATGTATTTTCCTTGTCAGTTTGGATATACTTTATGTGGAAATTTATTTGTTTTAAAATATTGAGAGTTTTTATAGATATCAAATACATTATTTAGGGATGAAATATATTGGGTGTAATTCTTTGTACAAAATGTCTCATATTAAGTTGAAATCATTTATAACATAACTTAGCAGATCTGTCCTTTTTTGGTCTGTTTTTGGTATACTTACATAAAGAAAAACTTGTGACTTTGGAAATGTCAAAATGTTTAAAGTATTTGTAATATATTACATTTTAACAGGATGGAGTCAGTTAGCTGCTATGCACTGTGTTATGCTGCCAGACCTGCTGGGATTGGATAAATTTAGGCCTCCACTTCTGGAGATGCTGGCCCGAAGATGGCAAGATCGATGCTTGGAGGTAATGTCAATGATAATAAATATACAAAGGCATTGGTCAAATGTAAATTTGAAACAAAAATGGTGGATGTTTATCTAATTTATCACCTGTTTATTATGTCATAGAAAATATGGATTCATGATTTCTATGTTTTTCTTTTTCAGTTTATATACTAACCAGTAATGTTCCAGCTTCTTTATTCATTTGTTTAATCCAATGACCATTTGGTTAAAAAAAGTTTTGTATACTTTATAGAACTGTGACATTTTGGTTTCTATATAGATCATACACACACATGCACAAAGAAATACCTAAACCCACCTCCCCTAAAATCACACGCTCAATATAATCACAGCCATCAAATTCTAAGTGAATAGCTATAGTCCAATGGAAGATACTGTGTTATTGTAAAAGGAGAAGGTCTTAGAATTAGAAGACATCTGGGTTTACATATCAGTCCCACTAATTATTAACTTTATGACCCTGGGCAATTTACTTAACCTATTTGAAGCTCATTTGTAAAGTGGGGATAATAATATATTCCTCATGGGATTGCTGTCAGGATCAAATAAGATAATGCAAGTAAAACAGTAAGTACAGAGTCTGACACGTGGTAGAAGCTCAATAAATGATAGTCATTATTTTGTGTTAATGGACTAATGCTATATTAGATATTACTCACAGTATAATATCACCAAGGGTGAGGAAATGTTTTATAGAGATTTTCCTTATTATGTCATTTGCTCTATATAGCTATAGCAGTTCTTATTATTTGAGATTTTAATTTTTTAAATAATAATTTTCCAGTAAATACTAGTAACATATTTGCCCCTTTCCTGGTCTCTCTTTCCTTAACTCCAAGTGGGATTGCAGAATACTAAAATTTTCATGGGTTTGCATTCAATAACATTTTGAGTTCACTGCAAAAGTTAAAAACAACATTTTTACTCAAACTTTTATTCAGATGCTACTGAGTTATCTTTGCAGTTATAAAGAGTTAATAAATTGGTTAGTGTATCACTTAATGTTGACTACCTTTGTCGACCTCATGCCTGTGGCACTTTTGCCAAAATCAAAATAAAACTAAACTAAAACTGCAAAATATAAGGTATATGCCACATTGAAAAAAAAGGATGTAATTTAGAAAAATGATTTCCTCTATAGAACTAAAAGAACTTATGTCATTACACAGAAATATATTCACCTATTTGTCAAAAACAAGTTGTTTAAGCATGTCTTAGGTACACATGAATCATGTGAATTTATAACTATTTGTGTAAATAATATCTATTTAGCATATACAATATAAAGAAATTCAGTAGATAAAGTTGAATTTCTTCAGGCTAAAAGAAAATTTTAACAGTAATTGTGACTTTAATAATATTGTTAATATTAATTATAGTATCATAATAATATTAATGTGGAAATTTTAAAATTCAAATGCTACATTAAAGCTCAAGAATACTTAGGAAAATGAAGTTTTAAACCCAAAACTGATTAAATGTCCAAACATAAATCCATCCATTAATGTTAAAATATTTTTTAGTGAGATCATTAATTAAAATGCCCTTGATAATTTGCTAGCATTCAGTTTATTCCTCTTTAAGTACTTAATTCATTATTTGGTTAGTAGTTTTTCTCATGCAAATAAATGCTGTTATTTTTTCTAGCTTTATTTCATTATGAACTTTCTAGTTTATAAACAGAAACTGATCTGTTTTCAATTTTTACATTTGGATCCGTGATTTTCTTAGGTAAGAGAAGCCGCACAGGCCCTCCTTCTAGCTGAACTGAGAAGAATTGAGCAGGCAGGACGGAAAGAAACCATCGATGCCTGGGCTCCTTATTTACCTCAATACATGGACCACGTCATATCACGTGAGAGTTCTCATGCTTTTCTACAACATTTGTTTGCAAGCATATGTGGGAAAGTACCCAAACTCAGATATGTATGCTACTACCTATCAACAAAAATGGGTGGCTAACCTTAAAGTGAATAGAATGGATCCTCAAGTTCTGCTTTTTTATTTTCTGATTCTCTATAGTTTGGCATTTGGTAAAAAAAAAAAAAAAAAATGCAAAAACTGTCTAATATCAAAATGTTCATTAACGAACTGACCTCTTATAAAATTAATTCCCAATCAAAAATCCTGTATTTAACAGTGACGTCTATCTCTGCCCATTGCATTATTATGCTTGTGGATGCCAACTTGTTAGATACTGATCTGATGATATGCAAGTGCAAATATATGATCCCTGGCAAGTTGAAGTTGGAATTGTGAATTCTTTAAAAACAAAGGTCTAGTAGCGTTAGATCTGTGTATTATTGAAAAAGAGAAAGGTAGCAAGGATTTTAACTGATGGGTCTTCCAAAAGAGCATAATTTGAATATATTGGGAAAATTGTTGAAGTTTTTGAATATTTCTTGCAAAATAAAACTTTCGTGATCATACTGCTAGGTCAAATGTGCATTGGAAAAAAGTTATATTGTGTTGTCATCACCCCCCTCTATTTCCTACCCCTTTTGTTTCCTTTCAGGTGAGTTAACTGAGGCCAGGAGAGATTAAGAAACTTTTTGAAAGCCCCTCAGTTACTGAGTGACTGTCAGATTCAAACACTCATTATCTTAACCACTGTTTATTCTATCCTGCTTGCTCCAGCATCCTTAGACCTTAATTGAGAGTAGAAGAATAATTAGATATTGGGCTTAACTAATATTACTTTCAGACAGTGTCATTTCCAGCCACATTATATTTAACAACAACAAAATAGAGCAGAAAAATAATTGTTAGAGTATTACTCTTTAATGGTTCCATCATCACTGTCTAAACATAAGTTGGGTTGTTCTTAGGTCAAATTTAAACCTTTCTGTTTATATAATTAAGTCCCTTGTATTTAACTATAGTGTCCTGGAGTACTTCATTGTTAACTAAAGGCTAGCTTACTTAAATTTTAATCCTGTCAGTTACTGTAATTTTTTTTTAGCGAAAGAATAAGCAAACATGCATTGCACATGTACCTAAAACATCACACACTAACAACTCTTGATATAATATGTTAATCTTTTCTGGAACTTTTATACTAACTGAGTGTAAAATTAGTTTCAGTTTGCTTTACTGGGAGCTTTCTATTTTAATAAAAGGGTGTCAAGCTAAAGGAGTAGGAATTCTGAATGTATGAAAGGAAGAGAAAGCACACAACAAATGAGGAATGACCACATAGGGCTGTTGAACAGATTTGCTGTCCGAAGGGATCAAAAGGTTATGGAGCCAGCTGGTAGACAGCGCACACCTGCCACCCACATGCTTGTACTGCATTCGCCTCCACCGTTGTCACTGATGTTTGAGGAGATGATCACTGTAGCAGGTTACACTAGAAAGCATTGTTTCAGAAACTTAAAACCTGTTTCTAGCATAGGAATCTTCTTAGTCACAAAGTAGGGAAAATATTTAAGCAATAGATCTGGTAAATATACCATTCATCAGGTATTTTCTTATAATTTAATCTTTTGAAACATTTAAAAACTGCTGTAATTTCCCAAGCAATATTGGCAGCTCCTAACTTATGACTGAGCTTTGTCTCAGAGTGCCTTTATTAGATATTTGCCTAAAACTCAGAAAATGCTCTTACCGGAAAAGCAGAATGTCACAGAGGGCTGATGGACTGATAGACCTTCATCTTAGAGACTTGGAGTCAGAGGTTTAAAGTGGGTGGTACCTTTCTCTGAGTTCACAGTCAGTAAGTGATCGGGCTAGGAGTTAAGTGACAATGCAAGTCAATTCATCTTATTGACCGAGATCTTCTGTATTGTATTTAGGTACGTTATGCAATAAAATGCCTTTCACAGGTTTGAAAACCTAAGAAAAGTAATGGGTCAAAGCTAGTTGCTTCTCTCTTTCTCTCTTATTAAAGAGATGGGGGTCTTGCTATGTTGCCCAAGCTTGACTTGAACTCCTGGGCTCAAGGGATATTCCTGCCTTAGCCTCCTGAGCAGCTGGGACTACAAGTGTGTCACGGTGTATGGCTCTCAGGACTCTTGAGAGCATTAAATAAGAACCTTTGTGAAGCTCCCAGCACAGAGCATAGTGCAAGTAGAGAATGGTGGCTGGCTGTCCACCTTCTCTTTCCTATACTGGTTTCCATAGTTTGTTCTCCTTATTGCTGCTGCCTCAGAATTCACTTTAATTTATATGGCCCAAGGATTCTGGCAGTAGACTGGAGATTACTAGGAAGAAAAAGGAGTAATAGTCTGCCTTAAGGAGTAATAGTCTGCCAATTCACAGATTTTTGTAAGAATCAAGTCCCAATTGAGTGATATAAGAATTTTGCTTCAAGTAACAGAGCTCTGTCCTTGATCTAGTCAGGAAACATCTTATCCTGTACAAATGTGAGTATATAAACTTTTGATGCCTAATTTCTGATAGAAAATTTGAGGATAAGTGCATTGTGATTCCTATTCTAATGGTAATAGGACTCAAACAATACATACTGCATACATTTTCGTAATACCGACTTGTATAAATATTTCAGATCTTGCCTGAGTCCTCTTTAGCATGTATGTGTAGTCACTTCTATGTTCCAAAACACTTTTTAAAAATTCTATTGATTATTCTTACAAAATAGGGATTAATTTTATTTTGTAAAACTGTTGTATTACAATTTAGATAAAGATAAATGTTATGAGTTGTCTCAAATTTACTTTGAAGTACAGATGTTGCACAGAACCCGATTTTATATATTTCTTATTTGTGACATTCTACATGTAGCATTTTGATAATTGACTTTTTTATGAGGTCAAGCACCTCCTGGTTTATGAAACACACTCACACTTGCCCTTCATTTCTGTCACTGACTACTTGGAGGTAAATGCTGATGGTTCCTGATTTCCTTTGGCCTGCGATGCAGAGTGACCTTATAGGGCATGAGGTCACACGCGTAATTATTTCTTTCACATTGTATTCTGCTTGCTCACAGTGGCTCATCTCCTCTTTTAGTTTCAGAAACATTAAACACATAAAAGTTACTACCATTGTATAAATCAAAATCTCTTCTAAAGCGGGTACCATTGTAATTTTATGCAGTTATGGCCAATGTAGTATTAATTTGCAAATTTATCATCTCAGATATTGATAGAAGGATGTGTAACACATCGTGTTTAATACGTATTGATGTCATCAGAAAGCACAATCCTTTGTTCTTATCGAGTCCCTGCCTTTTTAGCTTCCTTTTGTGTTAAGGTTACCAGGGTTAGGCTCGTCTTTTTATCCCCCTTGGAAACAGAATACGATTTCTTTGTTCAATGAAAGACCCTTCTAGTAAATGTTTTGGGTTTGACTTTCAACAAGCCACCCTGTAGTACCTATTTTAACCTGGAATTGAAGTCACTTTTCTGATGATTATAAAGTAGTGGTCATTCTGAGCACAAATGTGGATGGACCAACAATATACAAGAAGGTAAGGAGGAACTGTATATTATAGAGGCAGTGGAATAGTACACTGTATCTGGTAAAAGTAATGTAAATATTAGTGTAGTCTTTGGCAGGCAGATATTTTCAGGGTTTGTTGGTGGGAGGAGGATGGGGGAACGGATAGGGAACGGGTTTGATAAATATGATTTAAGTGAGTCTCCCTCCCCCCACAATGGCCTTAAACTACACAACATTCTTCCTTCTTTCTTTTTTTATGTATGCCCCAGTTATTTGGAACTCTCTGAGATGGTTGTTTTTAAGGAATGATTTTCTGGATAAGTAAGGGTTTGAAAACTCACTAGGTGCTCAGATTATTTTTAAAAATTTATACAAATTTTGTTGAAATATTTCAAAAAGTCTCTGGCTTTTTAAACTTCTCAGAAACCAGAGGTGTTGTTTTGGCCCATGCTGTAAAATTACCACCACTCGCTTGTGGAAGAGAACGTACCTCTTCATCTGAATGAAGAAGCCCCCAGATGGATATGCCTCTTTGACTTCATACTGTATTTTTTATGATTTTCCTTCCTCCTCTTTTTATTGTCTAGTAATTGTTATCAATTTTTATTGCTCTTGGGCTACTTTGTCTCACCCCCAGTAGCTTCTGCCCTGATTTCTAGTTTGCTGTTTTTAGTGTCGTAGGAGTATAGACACCAGGTAACCAAGTTTATTTGAATTAAATGTAAAATAAGAGTAAATGGGCTAAAAATAAGACCTCTCCGATGAAAAAGTGCCTAAGCTTTAGCGTAAGCACTTTGTGGTGTCCCTGCTGGCCCCTCACTTTCTGCCTACTCCACTGCTTTCTCAGGTCCTGTGTGGCATTCTGGGTGTCTTTTCTTTTTGAGCAAGAACATTATAATTGCAGAAAGAAAGGGAAAGCCATTTGGTTGCTCACAAAGAACTGATAATTCTAAAATACCCCTTTTGTAAGGCCCGTTTTGTGAATCAGCTGAAATTAAAGCATGAGGTTTCCTCGGAAATACTTGTAATAGTTGCCTTGCAGTGTTCACAAAGCCAACTGGAAATGATTCTGCATTGTGATCAGAAAAGGAAAGTATTATGACTGAGTGATACAGATTAACAACCACTGTTCTTTGTGAATTTTAATATTGTGAGACAGAAAGGGTTTGTCTTAAGACAATCGCTATTATGCAAAACACACTGTATCCGTATCGTATCTGTTGGCAGTGTTTCATTGGGACCTAAGGGATTTGTTCCTCTTTTTTCTTCCAGAGTGTCAGAACTATTGAGCTTAATTTTAAGCGCTCTGGACTGATCATGTATTTAACAGCATTGAACTGTTCTACTTATCTGTATTTGGCCACTAACCTAATGGAATAACAATGAAATTTCTTAATCAGTCACAACTATCTAAAAGGAAAATCTGTTCCATGTGACTTGAGCTCTTTGAGGTAACATTTAATATTCTTGTGATTTTCCTTATATCTTTTTAATAAGTCTCGGAAATTAGAATAGTAAAGTGACAAATTAAAAATGAAAGCATTACTGGGTAGATTGGTTAGTTGGACTTTTATTTCTAAGTAATAAACGGAAAACTCTGTCATCGAGTAATGCTATAGTTTAGGAACTCCACTGGGGGTAGGTCACTTCCTGCTGCCTGGGAACTCCTCCATATGCCAGGTACTCTAACAATAGAGCCAACAGTCTGCTTTCAGGTTGTCAACAGGAGCCCCATGACAGGTTGCCACTTTGTGGGATAAAGCAAGGAGTGAAGCATAAGGAAATCCAGTCACTTGTTCCTTGTATAGCAGTGAGGACATGGGTGATTCCATCAAGTGTGGCACTTTTCCCCTGCTTCTCTCCATCTCATCCCTCTTAGGGGACGCTGGTAATCATCTGGCCCCTGTAGCAAAGCTGCTGGGGCTGAAAGGCTTTGATAAAATTTTAGTTATTTACGTCCCCCTTTTCTCTTTCACAAGTCTCTCCCTGTCTCCATACTTTCAATGCAGAAATTTGTTGTTTCATATAGTTGTAGTTGGTGCCAAGGCCCCTAGGAGGCATAACTGACATTCTTTGAGGGGTTTGTTCACTTACTGTCTGCTTTGAGAAGTTGAAGGTACTTAAGCCCATGCAGACTATTTCATAAAAGAAAAACACTCATTCAACCTGTGACGCATTCTTTCAAAAAAATGGTGTTCAAATGGAAATGCTTGATATACCTTTAGCTGAGATTCTAGTGGCCTTTGCTATAATAAATGACCTAATATTAGTTGCTATGAAGAGTATGATATTGATTTGTGCCATTATTCTCTTGCTGATTTGCTGAAGAACAAAAATTTGTAATGCTAATGGAAATAAAGTACTTTACAAAACACTGCACATGAATACCGGAACATGTCTTTGTAATAGAACAAGTGTCTAGGAAGCTTTTAAATATAAATTTTCTTTATTCTGGTACAGATTATTCTAGTATAGATACTCAGAATCCTGTTCAATTTGTTTTTACAGAAGAAAAAGCCAAGTTGATAATCTTCTGGTGTCTTAACTCTTAGACACTGAATTTGCATGCAGAAATCCAATTTTTTTTTTTGGATTGTGAACCATTTATAATTTTATGCTGTATTTCTGATTCTCTTATTTCTTTATGGTTAATTGCATATTATATATATTTGCAGTGTTGTCTTATTTTAATTTGGCCTATGATCTGCATGTGTCAGACTAGATCATGTGGTTTGGAAGGAAAACAGTGATTTAAAGTTATTGTAAGAAAATTATATGAACCTGTTTTACCTATAATATTTTGATTGTAATAGCTAGTGGTAGATTTGTTCTAGTGTCATTTATAAATTCTGAGATTAAAATGATCAAATTATACCTAAACATCTTGTATAATCCATTCTTCCTCTCTCTGCTTTTATTTGAAATGTGGCATTTTATATTTTGTTTTTCCCTAGTGATATTGTCCTAATGATTTATTACATCAGCTATCTGTTTTATTAAGCAGATTGTGATACAAATATATATTTTAAATATGTTTTAATATTTATAAATGGTTTCATTGTGCATGACATTTGCAGACTTGGTTAATATTTTAGCACCTCTTGTACACAAACATAAAGAAAAAAATTTGTTTTATTTGTTTGAGCACCCGAATTGACCCCAGCAAGATTGAGATTGATCTGGTTTCTTTCAGCCTGTTAAATGCCAATCCAGTCATCTGTAACAGTACTTAGTATTTTTGTAATTTTTCTGTACATATTTTCTGTGTTCTATAAAACTTACCTATCACTGGAAAAGATTTTCCTTGCTTGATTTAGAGATGAAAACAACCACAACCACCTATTTTATTGCTTGTTGTTTAAAAAATTTTTTTCTACAGTCAATGTCAGTGCTATATTTACGGTTCTTTTTTTATAATCATTATGAAAGGACTTTACATTTTACCAGGAAAAGATGAGACATAAATTTGAAATGTGTATTTGGACTAAAGAATACACGGCTTTGGGGAATGGAAGTGGAAGAAGAGGAGCAGGGATAGTTCTTATTTCAAAATATATAATTAAATTACATCCTTGTCTGCAATTAAACATTACCAGACAAGTTCTGGCATAGCTTATACATACAAAGATATAAATTAGCTTATTTTTGAGACACCTTTATATCCCAGGCATGAAGTAAAGGAGGCTTTTTCTTTACTCCCTGCTAAGGAGTGGCTAATATGTCTTACTCAGGTTTTGTTTTGATTTTTATTTGTTTGGATTTTTATTCCTTAAGCAAGGGTCAGTCTTCAATGCAAATAATATCAAGGTCAGAGAAGCTAAACTAATCTGAATTGTGGGTATCAGGTGGAGGATTGAGCATCAGTAGTCTTAATCTAAAGAGTTGTGGTGCTTTTCATAAAATATTTATTTAGGTTTTAAAGTGACCACGTAATATCAGATATCACCTATTTTTCAGGTGTGGTCAGGATTCTGAGATGATCCCAGGACCATCCCAAGCTTTTCTCGTATAGAACTGGATGGTTACTTGTGGCCACAGCCTTTACTATTTCATTTCATCACTACCCAAGGAACTTAGCATGGTGGTTCTCAAAGGTAAAGGTGAGAAGTAGGTGGGATGAGTTTCAAACGATGATTCTTACCTCTACAACCAAGGACCTGTGTTTTTTCATTTCATAGTTTCCAAAGCAGATGACAATAATTAGGGAGAAAAATATTATTTTGATTTAAAATATGCTAACCTGTCAGACATGGATTGGCCATCTGTCTGGTTTTAGAACTTATTTGTTCTTTATGTAACTGTAATGTTACATATGTATGATGTGAGTGTAGATTCATACATACTCAGTCATCTTTTCATAGCCATGATCCATTTGGTAAACCTCCATAATAATCACTTTTTGCACTTTTGACTTAATGAATTGCCATTGGATGAGGTTAGGTATGTTAATTTGGATATCCTTTTTCTTTCTTTCTTTCTTTTTTTTTTTTTTTTGAGACAGGGTCTCACTCTGTTGCCCAGGCTAGAGTGCCGTGGTGTCAGCCTTGCTCACAGCAACCTCAAACTCCTGGGCTCAGGCAATCCGTCTGCCTCAGCCTCCTGAGTAGCTGGGACTATAGGCATGTGCCACCATGCCCAGCTAATTTTTTCTATATATTTTTAGTTGGCCAATTAATTTCCTTCTATTTTTAATAGAGACAGGGTCTCTCTCTTGCTCAGGCTGGTTTCGAACTCCTGACCTTGAGCTATCCTCCCTCCTCGGCCTCCTGGAGTGCTGGGATTACAGGCGTGAGCCACTGCGCCCGGCCCTTTTTTTTTTTTTTAAGGCATAGTAAGTACAGTAAAACATCTGTGATGTGTTCTGTGTAGAATCAGTAAATCAATTTGTATGCCTTTCTAAAGCACACTCCTTGACTTTTATTTCTCTTTAGCGCTAACAATTTAAAGTATGTACAAGAGATTTTGTTTTAGATTAAATTTTTGGTTGAGGAATTCCAATGTAGTTAATTTTGCACATGCTTCCTACCTCTTTATGTCATTGGCTAAGTATGCCCTGTGGCCATGTGGTTTGCATGAGATAATCATGGTGAACAACAGAAACATTCATTCTTGAAGTTTATCATTCAAACACGTGAACAAGATAACAGAGATAAACTTTTTTTTCTTCAACATTTGACCAATGCACATTTAAATGCTTCTTACAAAAGCAGACTTAGCTCTTTCCTTTCTATTAATGTGCCAAACATCCTTAGTAGCAATTCTTGGGGATCGGGGGGTAGAGATTTGGGGAGAAAACGTGTCAAACAGGGATCATTTCAAAGAAATTGTAATAACCTTTACTACTAATCAATAAAACTTTATTTCTTATTCCTCTTAGAGTTGCTGCAGCGAGAATTTGGGATAGTTTGTTAAATGATCTGTTTGCCGAAGTATAACTTTATAGACTGGTTTTGGATTTAAAAAATATGTGTTCTTCTGTTCAGTTTTTAGAACTTTTTATCTTGGAATATTTCAGACATATCTAAAAGTAGAGTAATGTAATGACCTCCCGCGTACCTCTTTACTAGCTGGAACAGTTACTAACTCCTGGGCAGTCTTATGTTCTCAGTACCCATTTATCTTGTCCCTCACCCCATTATTTTGAACCAATTCTCAAACACACAATATCCCCTTATCTATAAATATCTGTTTGTATCTTAAAAGATAAGCAACTTTTAAAAAAACTTACAATACTCTTAGAATGCCAAAAAAACTAAAACCAATTTCTTAATATTATCCAATAACTCAGTGTTTGTATTTCCCCAATAAGTCTCATAATTTTTTTATAGCTTATTCAATTTAGAATTCAAAAAAAAATCCAGGTATTATGGTTGGTTGTTATGTCTCTTAGATTTCTTTCAATCTATAGGATTTTCAGCCATCAATCAATCAGTCATCTACTTGTCTCCACCCACCTCTTCCCCCTCCTTTTCTTTGTGATTTCTTTGTCAGATAAATTAGGAAGTTTGTACTGTGATGGTTTTTGCCAATTAGGGTAGCAAATCCTGATACTGTAAATTCTAACATGCCTTCTTCATTTTTAGCTAGACTATTTCTCTAAGGAGAATCTTACCCTCATTAACTATTTTATATCCTGAATTGCACTTCAGAAAGGACAGAACAAAGACTTGAGGTTATTTTTTAAATATTAATTCTTTATTTAAGTATTAGTATGAATTCGTGGATTGAAACATGTTTAGGTTTTGGTCCATTACAGTAATTGTTCTTATCATTGTTCAAATTGTTCCATCTGATCAGTGGGAGCGTCTTTAGTTGAGTCCTGAATCCTTTTGGTAAAATGTCTTTGATGGCTTACTTGCTGACCAGATATTCCATGCTTACCTTGTATATTTCCTGACTTGAACCTGATTCACTTCATGTAGGAGCCTTGGTCCTTTAGTGGGAAATGGTATTTTCAGATCACAAACTGACATGCTCCTTGCTATTTGGTTGTTCACTGTCTCTGGCCTTTTTGGTAGACACATGCATATACACTTTCATTTGAATCTTATAGTGTATATAATACTTTGAGTTTGGGTCTACAGAATTTTTACTTAATTCATTAAGGTTACATCTGTGTCTACTGTCTCCCACTTTCATAATCTTGGGTCTAAATAGCATCTATGTAATTACTCATTTGCCTTCCCCCACATACACACAAAACAGTTCAGAAAACTATCAGCACTACCACAAACAATACGATTACCAAAAACACTGTGTGGGTGTTCTTGTTTGTTTGTTTGTATTTGCTATGTTGTCCAGGCTAATCTCAAACTCCTGGGCTCAAGCGATCCTCCTGCCTCAGCCTCCTGAATAGCTGGGACTACAGGTGGGTGCCACTGGGCCCAGCTTTGTTTGATTTTGTTTGGATTTTTGCAGTTCTTCCTTCTTAAGGGAATAAGCCGCTAGAGATGACCAGTTAAGTTACTGCACTTAAAAGTCAGCTAAAGTAGTTCCTCTCTGTGTGATTATAACTTGCTACATATTTAGATTATTTGTTTCATTTTGTTTGTATAATTGTGTTAGCTAATACTTCCAACACAATGTTAAATAGGAACTGTGAATATAACAAAGGTTTTATTATGTAACACTGATGATAGGAGTTTCTGTTCTTTGAAGGTAAAAAATTTTTAGCTTGAAATTACAACTGTACCATTTAGCTACCTAATTGAATCTATTTACAACCAGAATCATATAAATTATAGGATTATATTATATATCAGTATAATTTGTATAAAGATAAAATCTATCACCCATGGTTCTTCCAGTTGGTGGCATTTGTAGGATAGCTATGCATGTAGTGCCACTGGAAATGGTACCTGTTACTGAAACTGCAAGGGGTCCCACCTTCGGTCTGCTTGCTCGCCACACAGAAAGCCAATTACTGGGACAAGGATTGCCAAGGAAGAAATGGATTTTCAATAGAAATGATGTCAGCCAGGAGATAGGGGGGGAACACAGATGTGGGCAGAGCATCCTCAAATCCAGCTCTCCAACTAACAGAGTAGGGACTTTTACAGGGTTGTTAAGGAATGTATACAAGTTAGTGAGGGATGGTGAGTCTTGGCGTAACTCCTTGCACCATCAGCCAAGTCTCACCTGAGACTCAAGGCAAGTTCCTGCCACCAATGAGCCTGTAAGATTGAAAACAAATTATTTACTTCCAAGATACAGTGGTAGTACAGGCACTGGGATCAGCCAAGAGAAAGGGACTCCTTGTCCCACATCCTGTGTTCACTGGTGCAAGGGGTGGGCCCCGAGCTTCAGGCAGCCCCACCCCCAAGGCTTTGCTGGGTGCAACCCACATGGCTCCTCACGGTTGGAGTCTGGTGCCTGTAGCTTTTCCAAGCTGAGGATGCACACTGCCAGTGGCTCCACCATTCTGGGGTCTGGAGGGTGGTGGCCCCTTTCCCATAGCTCAGCCAGGCAGGGCCCTGGTGGGGACTCCGAGTGGGGGCTCCAAGCCCGTATTTCCCCTCAGCACTGCCCTAGTATAGTCCCTCTGTGGGGGCTCTACCCCAGACCCTCTGCCTGGGGCTCCCAGGCCATCTCATCCATCCTCTGCAATGTAGGCAGAAGTCACCAAGCTTCCACTACCCCCATATTCTGTGCACCTGCAGACTTAGCACCACATGGACACCACCAAGGCTTATGGCTTGCAGCCTTCCGAGTGGCAGCCTAAGCTGTACCAGGGGCCCTTTGAGCTGTGGCTGGAGCTGGTGCAGTGGGGCCATAGGGAGCAGCCTCCTGAGGTGGCAAAACGCAGGGTGGGGGCTGGGTCTGGCCCCTGAAACCGTTCAGTCCTCTTTGGTGTCTGGGCCTGCAGTGGGAGGGGCAACCTGGCCTCATTTCCTGGCTTTGACTGCCCATATTTCCATCAGTATTTTGGTCACAACCACTTAGTAAGTCTCTAAGGAATTCTAACTTTCCCTTGTTTTCCTGTCTTCTTCTGAGACCTCCAGACTCTTCCAACCTCTGCCTGGTACCCAGTTCTAAAGCTGCTTCCACGTTTTCAGGTGTCTTTATAGCAACACCCCACTCCTCGCTTAGTGCATTTTGCCTTGCTATACTGGAATATCTGAGGCTGGATAATTTGTAAAAAAAAGAGGTTTATTTGGCTCATATTTCTGCAGACTGTACAAGAAGCATGGCACCAGCATCTGCTTCTGGTGAGGGCTTCAGGGAGCTTTCAATCAAGGTAGAAGGTGAAGAGGGAGCCAGGCACATCACATGGCGATAGAAGGCACCAGAGCGAGGGGGGAGGTGCCACACTCTTTCAGACAACCAGCTCTCGGGCGGGCGAACTGTTA
The DNA here is from genome assembly GCA_963574885.1 of Lepilemur ruficaudatus. NCBI lineage: Eukaryota > Metazoa > Chordata > Mammalia > Primates > Lepilemuridae > Lepilemur > Lepilemur ruficaudatus. Next base: position 19,417 of record CAUYRT010053160.1, read on the forward strand.
GAGTGAGAACTCACTTGTTTACCACAGGGATGGCACTAGGCCATTCACGAGGGATCTGTTCCCATGACCCAAACAACCCCACCAGGCCCCACCTCCAACATTGGAGATCAAATTTCAACATGAGATTTGGAAGGGACAGACATCTAAACCATATCATTCCACCCCTCATCCCCATATCTTATGTCTTTCTAATATTGGAAACTACAATCATCCCTTCCTAATAATCCCCCAAAATCTTAACTCCTTTGCAGAAATTCTGCTGTTTCTGAAAAACAGCTCAAAAGGTCAAGTAGTCAGTTAAAAGTTACAGGGTTCTAGTTGTCAAGCCCTACTGGCCTGAGAATCCAAAGCATCAGAAAGCTACAGGGAGATGTACCCTATAAAGACATACGACTATTATGTACCCCCATAATAATTAAAAAATGAAAAGAAAGCTGCAGGGAGAACTTGTAGAGGGATTCATCCTGTGTTTTGTTCAGGGGACTAGTTACACCTCTTAGACAACTAAGGGATTTCACAGTGGGGTATCTTTCTTCTTCCCCTCCATTTGAAGATTTCTTTATCACCCCTCTCCTCACCTACCCACTCAAGTGGTCTTATGACTCTGGGGAAGTTAATTTACTTGATTTTGTGAAAATTAAGTACCTTGAACAGGAGATCTGAACTGATTATATATGTTTGTTCAAGACTACTGATTGTAAACTCATCATTTTTAGAAAACTTAATAAAAACTCAGCTGACATATAAAGATTTTTGCCTCGATAACTATGGTGGGATTTTACTTGTAATATGCAAATGTTTCTAAAAGTTAATTTCTACCAAAAAAAACTTAATAACATTTTACTGCTAAAAATAAGGTATGATTATCTAACTGACCTCTGTCATCAAATTTGCAGGAGCTCAGTAATTATGTAAAATACAAAAGAAGAAAAAATTTAGTATCTGCTAAATCCACATACTATAATAGTTTTTTTTACATTTTCTTTAATTTTATCAGATTAAGATATGCTAATGATCAATGTAGAAGGAAATGCATGGAATGGAAAACAAAAGGAAAAGTCAAAAATCAAAATCATCTCCAAATTTTCTGCCATAGTACATTAAGCAGTTGGAAATGAGTTTATTTTGTTCTGTTTTTGTTTTTTAATTAAAGAGGAAAGAAATCAAATTGTAATCCTAAGGACTAAAGAGTCTTCTCTTTTCTGGAACCTTATTAGTGGAACCCTATAAGGAGAAGAAAAAAGTCACTTTCTTGTAGTTTATTGGAGATAAATGGAAAATTTAAGGATTCATTCTCTGATTGATAGGTGATTAATTAGTTCCATACCAGTGTCTGAAATATAAATGTCATAAAATAGATATAAGTAGGATATATAGGAAAAGGGAAAGAAGCAATTAATTCTGATTGAACACCAAGTTCATTAAGATGTTCTGATTTCAATTGATGATCATGCTCAGAGTACCAGATCCCCTCATTAGAGTGATAGACTTCCCCATTCCCGAAGAAACAACTCCATCCTGTAGAGTCATCAAAATAAATTTTTATCAATCTACCTAAAAAAAAATGCCAGCTAAAACTTAAAAGCAACATTGTTATTTAACCAAATTTTATTGTGCGCATACTTGGAGCATAGCATTTTTCTAGATGCGAGATAGGAACAGAAATGGGATCCCATTTAGTTCAGTCATCTTCACTTAGGTATTTATAGACACTTTAAACCTATCATCTTTACATGTAATGTTTAATATATATATATATATATATATAAAACCACTTTCTGTCACTACCATCACTTTTATATATGCCCTAGGGAAATACACACTAATTTTGGAAATGTTTCTGTAATCTGTTATATGATTATTGATGATATATAAATGGACCAAAAAGGATAATATTTCCTTCGTTAAAAGCATTTTATTTTTAAAGGATGTAATGGTTTTACTTGAGTTTTGTAATAGAAAATTTAATCATAGTAACTAGATAATAATCACTACCTGCAGAAAGCATGTCGATCTGATTTGGTGGGACAGCACATTTCTATCAATAATAGTGGTTACAGGGTGGGTGCAGAGGGAGTTGACTTTGATATGATCCCTTTGGATAAAGTATATCCCACCTCACTTGACTTGGAGAGTTTGCTTGTAGCTTTGAGACTTATTAGACCAACTCAGTGTTTCTTAACCATGCATGATTTTGCATGCCATCCTCCCCAGCCCCCTATGCCCAACATTTGGCAATATCTGGAGACATTTTTGATTATCACAACTAGGGCAGAGTGTGCTGCTGGCATCTAGTGGATAAAGGCCAGGGATGCTGCTAAACAGGACAGCCCTTGCCTCTGCCAACAAAGAATTATTCAACTCAAAATAACAGTAATGAGTTAAGAAACCTGGGCAATGGTAATTAAACATGATACATTTGTTGCCTTCTTTCCAATTACATTTCTAGGGGATAGTGTACTTATGCTTATGTGATTGAGAGTGGGTTAAAAAATGAAAGTTTCTATTCTCTTTATACATTGTAGTATCTCTGCTATCTTGGTACTTGTCTGGCTCATTTTTCATTCTTTTTATAACTTTGTTTGCAAGTTAATTCTTTAAAAGCTCTGCCAGAGGCAATGATTGGTGCTCCCTTAGTTAATTCAACTTTTCATTCTCCTCTAAATCATTGGTTAGATATGAATAGTCTTTAAAATGAATTGTGAGATTTAATCAGTGTAATGTAGTGGAATAATGATGTGCTTCTATAGATGCATTGTGCTCATTACAGTGTATGAATGTTTATCTTCAGCACTTTGATACCACTTTGTCATTGTTTCCAGGCTGAAGTAAATATATTTCATGCACCTGCTTGCTTAGTTTTCTCTGAGGCTTATCATTTTACTTCTTTCTTTATATTCTATATATAAATATATATTTACATTTTGAGACATAGTTTGTGTTTCACTGTAATATTGAAGCCATGCAGTCTTCATAGAAAGAAATACGTATAGTAAGTACTCCACTGAGATCTCCTTGGGGCCAAGATCCAGGACCTTATTTTCTGTTGCAAAGACCCAGCACGAAGCCCTTAGCAGACTTTTAATAACTATTTAAGAAATAGAACTTTTATAATGCTAATTTGTTGCTCAGATCATTCTAGCATTGGTCATAGGAAGCTCTTTACGATGGCTTCACTGTCATTTTGATAGGGTCTCTCTCTCTTTTTTTTTTACTTAAAGCACTTCCTTATTTTCTGACACGTGCTCCTCGCTCATCTAGTAGTTTCTCTGCCCCAGTGCAAGAATCGGCCATTCTCTAGGGAGCCCTGGTTCCTTTTAATGAAGGTATTAGAAACTAAGCTCTGGGTGCTAGGTGTGCTTTGTTGCTACTGGTGTTTCACTGCTTCTGGGTCCCTTAGTGGACAGACTGGGGAACATATGTAAGCATACTAACTTATGTATACCCACACAGGTATAATTATTTCTGTATCTACCTTTGTGTGTGTGTATACACATATTAAAACAGACATGAGTTTGTAGTGATATCTACCATTTTCATCCACCCCCACAGGTTTCATTCTAGTCTTCCCCCTTTGCTTATTTGTCATTTCTTTCTCTGAATCTGAGAAACCTGATTCTCATTATCTACAGTAGATTTACTTGTTTCTTCAACCCTAGTAGACATAAAAGTAATTTAGAATTGCTAACTCATACCATGTGGAAAACCAGGTTACTGGTTATTAGTGTTTATATACAGTCCTTTTTGTCTATTGTTAGACCAGCCAGTCCTTTGGCCTGTTTTCCCAGGTTTCTTAGGTCAGCTCCTGTTTTCTTTACATCTTCAGTGAGGTTATGGTGTACGTTTGTAATACACTTAGATTCATTTGTCAGAATCTTCAGTTCATCCTGGGTTTCCCTGGCATTATGGTTAATTTGTTATTTTTTAAAAATTTGCATACAATAAAATTTATTCTTTGTAGTATATAGATCTTTGAGTTTTGAAAGATGAGTAGAGTCAAGTATCCACCACAATACCATAGAAAACATTTTCAACACCTCACTTATTTCCTCACGTAGCCCCCTTTTACAATGACCCCCTTTCTCCCAATCCCTGGCAACCACTAATCTGTTTTCCATCCTCCCCATGGCCTCAGCTCACATAGGAGCTTCCTGGAAGCTAAGGCTATGTCTTTTCCACCCTAGTGTCTCTAATACTTGGTACAGGGCTTGCTATTAATATATATAGTAGTCTGGGTGCTCCCTGAGTATTTAAGATAATGAGGGAACATTGCACAGTTAGGTTACCTATCTTCATCATTGCCAGGGCTTTGCTTTACTTTTGCTGGTGATGCCAGCCTCTCTGTTGTTCAGATCCATCCCATTCTTCAGGCCCAATC
>CAUYRT010053161.1:0-23884 GCA_963574885.1 Lepilemur ruficaudatus
GTCCCAGCTACTCGGGAGGCTGAGGCAGAAGGATTGCTTGAGCCCAGGAGTTTGAGGTTGCTGTGAGCTAGGCTGATGCCAGGGCACTCTACAGCCCAGGCAACAGAGTGAGACTCTGTCTCAAAAAAAAAAAAAAAAAAAAGAGCTAAAGTTTTTTATTTTATATACTGTATCACATACTAATTGAATTTTAGGAGCTCTCTGTAAACTTAATGATTTTCAAAAATCTTGGTTTCTTTAATTAAAGCTGCACCCACCCATAATAGAAATCAATATCTATTATGGCATTTAATTCTAACTATGGATATGCTTGAAACTCATTTCACTAAAAGAATGTGAGCTAAGAGGAACAACCTTAAAAACTAAAGACTCCATGATTTCTAGGATAATACTGGGGGTGGTTAATCACAGAAATAGAATCCCTATGATAAAAACAGTAGAGCTAATCATATCATTTACAATGAGGGAAGAGGGTAGGGGGCAGGGAACGAAACTGTTCACAAGACACTTTAGTGTTCAGTTTTCTTTCTAGCCTTACATTTTTCCTGGTGATTTTTATTTTTTCAGTTCAATTTTTATATGTCAAAGCTAAAATCAGTACTGAAATATGCATCTGACATTTTATTCTTAATCTAATAGTTTAAGGCAGTGATTCTTAACCTTTTTATGCCATGGACCTTTTTGACAGTCTGGTGAAACTTACAAACCTTTCTTAGAATAACTGTTAAATTAACTTCAGTAGGTTGAGGTGGAAGGATCACTTGAGGCCAGGAGTTCACGACCAGCCTAAGCAACATAGTGAGACCTTCTCTCTACAAAAAATTAAAAAATTAGCTGTTTGTTGTGGTGCACACCTGTAGTTCCAGCTACTTGGGAAGCTGAGGTGGGAAGATAACTTGAGCCTACGAGTTTGAGACTGCTGTGAGCTATCCTCATACCACTCAGGTGACAGAGCCCAGGTGACAGAGCAAGACTTTACCTCTAAAGAAATAAAACAAAAATTTTAAAAAGAATAATTGTTAAATCAGTAAGATATAATGCACAGGGTTACAGAGAAAACCAGTAAGATTGAAAATAATTATCAAAATATTTTAAGTCCATTTAAGAATATACAGAAAATACAGAGGACAAAGGCTGATGCTAACATATACCACAGGACAGGAATGCAATCAGCAAAACCTATGAGAAAGAAACTACAAAACAGTCAACCTGGTTTCCAACAAATAAACTGTAGGAGAGAAAGATTAAACCTACAGATTAAAAAAGACTTAAGACAAATTGTGGTATCTTAACTGTGGTGGTAGTTACAAGGATAACCACATTTCTCAAAATTCCTCAAACCCAACATTTAAAATGAGTGTTTAGGCCAGGCGCAGTGGCTCACGCCTGTAATCCTAACATTCTGGGAGGCCGAGGCAGGAGGATCGCTCAAGGTCAGGAGTTCAAAACTAGCCTGAGCAAGAGTGAGAACCCGTCTCTACTAAAAATAGAAATAAATTAATTGGACAACTAAAAATATATAGAAAAAATTAGCCGGGTATGGTGGCGCATGCCTGTAGTCCCAGCTACTCAGAAGGCTGAGGCAGAAGGATCACTTGAGCCCAGGAGTTTGAGGTTGCTGTGAGCTAGGCTGACGCCACGGCACTCTAGCCCGGGCAAAGGAGTGAGACTCTGTCTCAAAAAAAAAAAAAAAAAAAAAAAGAAAACAAGAAGGAATTATTTTGTTGTGATAACAGTTCTGTGATATACCTTTAAACAGTACCTACACCTGGCTTTTAGAAATATTCAAATATTTATGGATAAAATAGGATGTCTGAGATGTACTTCAAAATAATAGTTTTACAAGCTCCAGCATTTTGGGGCTTATGCCAAGGAACAGGGTGTTTTTGTGTTTTAAAGAGACATGGTCTCATTATGTTGCTCAGGCTGGACTTGAACTCCTAAGCTCAAGTTATCCTCCCACCTCAGCCTCCAGAGTACCTGAGACTACAGCAGCCAATGTGCCACCTGTGCTTGGCTAGAACAATGGTCTTAATTTATTAAAGACCCCTTGGATGGAGGTCAAAAGTTGTACAGGGGTAGGAGAAATAGCAATAGATTCAGGTCAATAGGATTTTGGGGAGGTAGGGCCAGGGCAAATTTTCATTTAGCTACCACACACATTTTGTTGTTTAGCTACCACACAAAGTGAATGGCTGACACCCAAATAAATGAAGCAATGATTCCTAATATTATTCCTGAGAAACAAACTCCCTTCTCATTACTGCTTCTGCCAACTCAGAGTATGATAAACCTCAGACTGATTCAGTGATTAAGCTCATACCATGCATAAAGTAAGTGGTGCAAGGAGAACTAAAACTAAAATTTTAAGAGTGAGATTGCTCTAAATCTGCCTTAAAATGACACCAGAGGCAGGTGATCCCTTCATCCACAAGATCCATTTCTCCTACAAGAGAAAAAAATGAGAGGCAATAACATGCAAGTCGCCTCCGGACCCACCTTCCTTTCCTTTCCTTACCCCTCCCATGTTAGTGTGCAAGGAATAGAGTAATTGAGAGGGAGGGGATGCTGTGCAGAGACAACAGGGGCAATGTGCCCAGAGGTGGCAGAGGCAGAGTGGGTGGGACATTACTTACACTGAGCACATATGTGATTGAGCAAATAAGTAAATGTACCAAGAATAATGGCAGTCAGGTTTCTCACGATTTACAGACATGGAAATGGGGAGGTTAAAAAGAATTCTTACGTATTCCAATATATGTAAGCCCATTGTTTTTAAATATATGATATACAGGTATGTTCATGTGTATGTACAAACACATGTACACACATAAGACACATCTCAGCTCTGTAGCAATGGGCAAATCAAGCATTCAGATCTTGGTTCATAAATACCTGCGCTAAAAGGAACCAGGGCTCCTTGGAAAAACGGTTGATTCCAAGCCTGGAACATGAAAGTACAAAATGAGCTTTTGCTGTGCCAGAAACAAATATGCAAAGAATGATGGACAATCCAAAAGGACACAGCAGCTAGTCTGAAGGAGCTCCCACTGGTCAACTCTAGGATGATTTGGGTATCAAAGTAAATAAGCAATGAATTAAAACCCATTAGAATAGAAAAAACGAGTCTTCAAAAAAATAAGGAAAGTTCTTGACTGCAGTAGAATGTAGAAGGAATAACACAGTAATAAATAATTACCATCTGGCAACAATCCCAGTGGCATATAATACAAGCAAGAGTTAACAATGGATGCTAAGGCTGGTGGGTGGAGGGTTGGTGTAGTATCAGGTATCTCCCCACAAAATGCTAATCAAATACAAAGGGGTTGCAGCCAGGTTCACTGGCACATTCCTGTAGTTCCAGCTACCTGGGAGACTGAGGTAGGAGGATCTCGAGCTCAGATTTCAGGCCAGCCTTGGTTAACATCATCAGCAATAGCACAGGTTGTTACTGTTCGCCTCCTGACACAATACTCTGAGAAGAGCATGGCATCACTTCTGTGATATTCCTGCCAAGAATGCATGACCTAATCTGGTCATGAGGCAATACTCGACAGAGCCAGGTGAAGGGTCATCCTGCAGAACAAAGACCTATGATATGCTTTAAAAATGTCAGGCACATGAGAATCAGGGAAAAATTAAGGAACTGTTCCAGACTGAAGGAGACTGATGAGACATGACAACCAAAGGCAACATGTGGTACTGGCTAGGATACTGGACCAAAAAGGGAAAAAAGACATTGTGGGGATGGTCAGCATCACTTGAATGGGGTCTATGAATTGGGTGGTAGTGCTGTATCAATGCTGGATTTCCTACCTGGGAGGACTATAGGGCAGCTATACAGAAAAGTGTCCTTGTTTTGGAGAGGTACACACTAGAAAATTCAGAGTGGCAGGACATTACACCCAAAAAAGAGAACAGAGGATAATGGAGCAAATGTGACAAAATGTTAACAACTAGAGAATTTAGGAGAAGGGAATGTGGACATTCTGCTCCCAAGCTATTTCTTTTTTAATTGTTTTTAATGAAATAAATAACAATACAGGAAGGAAAAAGTAAATCTGTCCTTCATTCTGGTGTAGCAAATGCCATCTTTTCAAAGAGAAGATCACCTCTTCACTACCACTTCCATTACTCTCTGTCCCCTTCCTTTGCTTTATTTTTCCTAGTAAGACAGGCCAGGCCATGGTTGATGGTTGTTGGGACTGAGTAATAGGTATATGGGATTCATTTACATATTTTGTCTATTTTTGCATGACATGTGTATGTTCAAAATTCTCCCAGACAGAACTTTTAAAATATATCTAAAACACAAATTGGTCATATAGCAATATATATGCTTCATTAGTGCATTAAATAGCAGATCTAACAGCTACTGTAATTTCAGAGTTGTGATGAGCATAAATAATGAGGTATCTTCAACATCTGTAATATGAAATATGAAAATGCATATGATTTATATTGGTGACAAAAATCACAGTACTACTTACACGATGATGGTTTTTTTCTCTATATTGTAATTAAAGCAAATATTAGATACCAGTAAGAAGTTAGTGAAAATAAAGATGTATCTTCTCATCAAAGTTTAGCACTTTCTCCTGAATTCTGATCTAAATGGTCATTAAGTATTCTAATATCCTTTTGACATACTAAAGTAATAAACTGTTCTTTTATCTCCTTTCTTTTAATCCAAGGTGGCTTTTAAATAATCTTGAATGAAAAGGAGCCTTTACAGAAGATAGCTTAATTTTTAAAAATTGTTTAGACAAAAAATGTCTACTACCTATCAATTTACTGATTTATGAAAGACACAGATCACTACATATCAAATATAGTTTTGCAAAATACAAGATGTTTTTGAGTACATATGCCCCACTTTTTAAATCAAAGGAATAAAATGATGGGGTAAATGTTAAAAAAAAAATCACTGAGTAAAAAAATTTTGGAAATCAAAGAAACAATAAATGTATTATATGTGTAAAAGCACATATTGGTATGTGTAAACATGATAAGAATGTAATAATTAAACTCAATACAAGGTATAACTAGAAAATCTTCTTTTGGTTTGTCAATGTTCTCGAATGATCCAAACAGCATCTAACACAAAGACAAGCACTCACAATCACAGAGTTTAACACTGGACTAAAAATCTAGTGCCAAATATATATAAGAAACAGTGTTTCCCATTTAAATTTTCCCATAAATATTCCTTAAATATAAAGACTTAGGTGTAGTTCCTTATATTACATAACAAAAATATTTAAAATGCTAGAGTTTATTTCTATACTCAAAATGAAATCGTAAGTAATTAAGTCCAAGAATTCATTAAATTTAAGTTAGGATTTTATGAAGCCATTCCACTGTGGTTTTTTTAGATGCTTGTAATGTTCAACTTGGCAGACAGGGACACATGGAGAGGGAACAATCTGAATACTGCAATACTGTAAAATTATACCAAGAAATCTTGTCACTGCAAATCATATTCCCATACACTAAAAACCAGCTAGATATCATAAAAAAATTACATGGTTTCTAATAAAATTATTAACATTTTAATTGGTTTCCACAGAACAGCACGATATTTTCATTCAAAATGTTGAGTAGCTGTAAGACAAGTAAAAATAAACTTTAAAAATTTTTAAAACCAAATAGTAGGCCGGGCGCGGTGGCTCACGCCTGTTATCCTAGCACTCTGGGAGGCCAAGACGGGCTGATTGCTCAAGGTCAGGAGTTCGAAACCCGCCTGAGCAAGAGAGAGACCCCAAGAGAGAGACCCCATCTCTACTAATAATAGAAAGAAATTAATTGGCTAACTAAATATATATAGAAAAACTTAGCCGGGCATGGTGGCGCATGCCTGTAGTCCCAGCTACTTGGGAGGCTGAGGCAGAAGGATCGCTTGAACCCAGGAGTTTGAGGTTGCTGTGAGCTAGGCTGACGCCATGGCACTCTAGCCCAGGCAACAAAGTGAGTCTCTGTCTCAAAAAAAAAAAACAAAAAACAAATAGTAAAGAGGGTTGTTAATTTAACTACAGATAAACATTACCTTATTTATTATTTAGTCTTCTTGTCCAACAAACTAATATATGTCTGTTTCAAGAGGCTGAATAACCCTTACTTCAAATCATCCAATAAGAAAATTCAGAAGCCCAATTTTAATGAATATACACACTCAAAGTATTTTCAGACTACATTGTTTAAATACTGTGGACTGGTTAACTACAGCTCAAACCAACACTAGAGAGTTTTTAAAATAAAAGCAAGGAAATATATAATCTTCAATTGAATATGCTAGTTTTCATGAAATATTTAAAATATTTTTTAAAATTTAAGCAAAATTCCAAACTAAGGGGAAAGTGAGACTTGGAAGACTATTTGGAAAAGCCTTCACTCATGTTACCACTTTCTTTGCAACTTCTACATAAATTTTCCCAAAGCATTAGTGTTCACAGGATTAAAAATGTCTTATAATAAATCAAGCCTGAAACCTCTTCCTAAGCACACCCAACGATACAATCCCAAGCAATCAAGAGTCTACAACAAAGTTAGCTGGAAAAAGGTGCCCTCTACACAAGACAAACACCCTTATTCTTCCTGGCACTGAGCCCTATATTTTCCTCCTATCTGCCAGAGGCATTCTTCTCAGGAAATAAAATACATTCTAAGCATGCTATATTAAATTTTAATGCTATTTAAAGAAAACCCTCAATTTTATTTTTAATATGCAAAAGCCTAACATGAAAACGGATATTTAGAATCATAATTTCAAAACCAGAAGTCATTTCATAGATGAGATCAGGAGCATTCAGGGTGTTATGGCCAGACAAGAATCTGTCTGCTCTCAAATGAATGTAGCAATGATGCAGGCTACCGTGACTGAAATTTAAGTCTAAAAATATCTCTAAAAACAAATAAATAAAAATAAAAATATCTCTAGTAATAGAGTAAGTAAGGAAAAGGAAATTCTTCCATATTATTTTATATTGTGTCTCAGGGGTAAAGATATTCAAAATATACGTAACATGTAACATTTAGTCAGCTAGTTAAAAATTCAGGAAAAACACTGTGATAAATGGGTCTCATTTTTGACAAAATTTTTACGTGAGGGGCTTCTTCGTTCAACCTCTGCATAATCTTTTAACCTAGACTCTAAAATGGGGGGATGGATGGGAAGAACCTAAATATGTGAGTTACTTAAAATCTAAAAAGGTATAAAAAATGTTTCTTTTAAATCTTTAAACGGTTCTATTCATTTGCTCATTCTAAATCAAGGAGACGCCTTTGCACACACCTCTCTCCTCTTACAACTAAAAGACAGCAACCAATTGTTGTATAACTCCTCCCTTCCCCCTTCAACCTAGCTAACATACAAAGGAAAGGACTTTCTCTATTGTGCCCCTGTAAGGAGTCTTTGTTAACTAAAACCCCATTCAGAAATAGTTCTTAATTAATTTTTTAGAATCCGCATATTGAAAGCTATAAAGATAGCGAACAATAGATTTATTATCTCAAGAAGGTAAAGCCAATCTTTGAAAACGCTCTGATTAACGTTTTAAGGATTTGGTCTTTCTTCGGCACTGAGAGGATCAGCATCCTTCCCTCAATCTATTGTCCACCAAAAACACTGATCAAAATATAATTTTTAAAAATTAACTCTGACCTTTTTTTCCACTTAAAATATCTCTAAACTGCCCTGCCCCCAAAGCTGCTGTCTGGTTTAAATTTTTTTAAAATCCAAAACACTTACTACAAAAGCCTAATCACTGTTAAGAGAACATTCACCTTGAAAACATTTTATATAATGTATTCCCAGCGTACACCTCTTAATCCCATAAAACAGTTATTAGTTAATGTAATCAGCTAGGGAAAAGGGTAAACGTAGGCACTTAAAGCTCAGTTTTAATATTGCAGGGTATTGCATGGTTTTTTTCATTCTGATTTCAAGACACCAGAGGTGAATACCGTTTAGTTTTCTTGCAGAGCCACCATTCTTGTAGGTACAATTACCTTTTTATTCCTTTCACTTAAATTATTCAGACTAAGTTTTCCCTTCCAGTAGCAATCACATATTTTATAAAACATATTTCACAATAGGGATAAATTGAATTCCTCCAAAGTCCATTTAGCTCCACATCTGGATCAGCAAGAACATTTCTCGTAAATGCAGAAAGATAAACAAGAAACCAGAAACAAGATTACCTGAATGGGGGTGGGAGGGGGCAGAGTGTGGGAACTGGGAATCCCAGGGTCGGGTTGAAGGGCAGATCTTTCTCTGTATACCTTTTAACGCTTTTTGAATCCATAAAAATGTGCTATACATTCAAAAACTAAATAAATTTGTTTAAAAATGGAAAAAAGTCTCCTTTAAATAGAAGTTTCAGGGACACACGATCTGTCTAGTTTTAAAATAACCTGCCTGTATCAGTAGCATCTGCTTTTACTCTGCAATAGGTAAGATACTCCTTTAAACGCAGTCGTGAGCAATGTGCCAGCTAAGCCATCTTTAATACTGTAATGTTTCTCCAGACTGCCGCTTTCCAAGGCAGCTCGCATCCTCCGCCCTCTCCTCCCTCTGTGCATTCTGAGATGTGCTCTGCTGATTCCCACATAAAGTGGGTCCTGGCCGCCATTTTAGAAAGTCATTCACACAAGCCGGACCACAGCACCACGCACTAAAAAGCCCTCCGAAACCGTCTTGGACGATTTCCTCTTTCCTCTCCCTACACCCTCATCTTGCAGAGGGCTCAAACTCCCCGCCACAGGCGTGCAATGTCCCTAGAATCTGCATAATGCGAAATGACACGTCGGGCCACAGAACAGAGAGGAGCGAGCGAATGCTGCAGTGCACGTGTTTGCACGTCGGTGCATACGAATTTCCCAGGCAGAGATCCACAGAGAAAGTCCACAAGGGGATTAAAGTGAGCACATCTAAGTGGTTTTCCACTCCAATAATCTGTACCTAAACGATTTTTCCACCAAAACACTGAAGATACTGGGGGCGGGGGTGGGGTGGGTAAGGGGTGGAGCACCGCCAGGAAAGTTCCCAGCTGCTTCCCACTTCAGCCCGGGTCGCCTCTTTCTGCCGGCACAGAGGCGGCTCTCTGCTCCCTGCCTCCCCTCGCCCGCTTCTCAGGCGCAACGTAGTAAACACCGGCGCGTCCCTGGGAGCGCGCACCTCCCCGCGGCCCGCGCAGGACACTCTCCAGGTTATGAATGGCCGCGCTCTTCCCGGCTCCTTTTCACACGCGGGCACGCGCGGACGCGCGCCCGGGCGGCGAGGGTTTGGTCCCCAGTAACAGCAGCCACCAACAGAATCAATGCTCCTCCATTTGAAAGACGGGAGCGCCGCCGCTTCCATTTCCTCCTCCCGGCGGCTCGAGAGCGAGCGACGCAATCTATTTTTCCCATGGTGACTCACTAATAAGGACGCTCCATAATTTCCTTCGCTCACTAGATAGTGGGAGGAATTAAGAGTCGGCCGAACTTACAACCTTGCGGGGTCTTAAACATCGGCAGAAAGTCATTTTCGAGGACAATCTCAGACGTGCTACGGTCCTGCTCAATCTGCACCCAGTCACGCTAAGGGGCTCAAGCTGAGGCCTGTCAGTTAACGTGCATTTCACAAAGAAAACACGCGCTGAACGTCACGGAGCGAGACGGATCGAAAACATTTACTCCTGTAATTCGCAAAAATACTCGGGGAAGTTTAAAAATAGCCACATCTTTTTACCCATCTGATCAATGAATTCGGGGGTGGGGTACGCCAGTATTTGATGGCGGCGACGCGACCCCCGGCCGGCACTGCCGCCGCCTGTCGGAGCCCCCGGACGCCGCGCCAGGACGCGGAGCAGGGAGGCCAGAGCGCCGAGGCGGGCGCGTCCGCGCCCTCCGACATCGCGCTCTCCCGGGCCCCGCGGAACCAAGAAACACTTGTCATTTCCACTGAGGTTCAAGTCCGCGTCCCTCCCTGAGGGGTCCCTAGAACGAGCAGCGTCTCCCAGTTCCGCGAAGTGCCTACGTTACCCACCCAGACTTCTGTTTCTGCACAACCTGTCCCCTCGCACGAAACCCTCCGGAGCGCCCCGGAGCCGAGCGGGGCAGCCACGGGACCTCTCGGCTGACCGGGCGGGCTCGAGTCCCGCAGCCGGGGCAGCGGCGCGCAAAGACGCGACCCCGCCGGCGAAACCGGCTGCCACCGGCTCCCTCCCTGGAGGACGCGAGGGCACCCTTCGGACGCCGGCCGCGCCGAGGCCGAGCCACAGCCTTCTCCCGCGGCCGGGCGGCGGCGACCGGACCCCGCGGGCTCGTCGAAGGCGGCGCAGCCGACTCCGCCGACACCCGAGGCCCAACGCCGCGACGCGGGCCGAGCGGCCGGCAAGGGCAGCCCTGGCGTCCCCCGCTCCCGCCCCTGGGGCTGGGGCTAGGGTCTTCCTCGCCAGTTCCGCGCTCGGGGAGGCGCGGGCAACGGGCTGGAGCGGGAAGCAGCGCCCGAAGAGCTAGCGCGGCCCCGGGCCTCGTGTCACTCACCGTTTGAAATGCTCGATGATCTTCTCTTCCCTCACAGTCTCCGGTAAATTGCCCACCCAGAGGTGCCTGGTTTCCCGGACCATGCTGGGCGGCGTGCCGGCGACCGCTACTGCTGGCTCCCCCTCGCCAGCTTCGTACGAGACCGTCAGCGCCGGGAGGCGGGCGCCGGGGCGGCGGCGGCGGCGGCTGCGGCGGTGGCGTCGGCAGCGGCGGCGGCTCCTCCGGCTCCCCCCCGTGCAGAGACCATCCCTCTCCCCCAGGTTCTGACTCTCGGGCCCCGCAGCTCCGCTCTGCCGCCACCACACACCCGAAGCCGACCCTCGCGCTCCGGCGGCGCATGCGCCCGGGCAGCGACGGGCAGACGGGCGGGGGGAGCGGGAGGAGGGGCGAGCGGGACCCGGGCGGCAGCGACTACGACGGAGCTGGCGCTGTGGAAGCCGGACGCTTCCCACCGGCGCGCGCGGCCCGCCTCCCGCCGCCTGGCCACCTCCCCCTCGCTGCGGGAGCGCGCGCGTCCGCCTGCCCGCCGAAGCCGAGACGCCGAGTTCCTCCCAGCCGGCGCGCAGGCGCGCGGGGCCGGGCGGGGGAGGCAGGAACGCTGGGCCGGGAAGAAACGCTCGCGCGCCCTGCCCCGGTGCGCAGGCGCACAGCCGAGCGGGGAGGTCGGCGGCGGGGCGGGCGCTAGGCGGTGGGGGCGAGCTGCAGCCCCTCGAGCGAGTAGTGCCAGACGCCTGCCTAGTGGAAGAATAGAAGAAATGGAGTTGGTTTTGACGGGATTATAGGTCAAAGCGGCTGCCAGAGCCTCTCTCCTAGCAGCCAGGACCCCTTCTGCTCACCCTACGGCCACCTCCTGGCCTTTTCCAGGCACTTGGATCCCCGCCTGCTTGGGAAAGTGGTCAGAGCAAGGCTGCCCTTCTCACCGCCCAGCTAAGCAGTGACGGCTTCAGAAACCCATCCCTCGCGAGAGTCATTGGCTTGTAACATTAAGCAACTTTCTTATATAGGATCTTGCGAAACCTTTTGCAGTGTATCTTTGCTAATCGTTACGGTTATACAAGGAATAGAACTGAAATGAGACAGTCTAATATTGTTCCTCTTAGAGGGTTTACCATAATTTAATTTTATTTAAGCAGAGGAAGGAATTAGACCTCTGGCCTTTCTAGGCCTAAGGGCTTCTGAAACCTGCAGTTGAATTTATATAGAAAGGCCAACTTACGGAAACCCGGGGAAAAGCCACAAAGTTAAGGCAACTGTGTTGAGTAGGGAAAAATGGAATTGTTTAGAATAAACTAGCTCAATTTTGTTTTCCATTTTTTATCCACAAAAATATCGGAGGTGTGGTACTTCAGGTACAGGCCATATTTTAAATATTTGGTCTCACTAGTTGTCTCCTTAAATACATGCCAACTTAAGGTCAAACTACACTTTTTTTTTGGAGACAAGGCCTCCCTCTGTTGATGGGGCTAGTGTGCAGTGGTATCACATCGTAGCTCACAGCAACCTCAAACTCCTGGGCTCAAAGGATCCTCTTACCTCAGCCTCCCGAGTAGCTGGGACTACAGGTGCTGCCAACACGCTCAGCTAACAAATTACACTATTTTGAATTGGAAATACTGTCACCATAACCAATGGCATAAATATCTGGGGTCACCTGTGTGTAATTATATTGTCTGCAGCTACTCAGAAGGCTGCTGGGCGCGGTGGCTCACGCCTGTAATCCTAGCACTCTGGGAGGCCGAGCAGGGCAGATCGCTCAAGGTCAGGAGTTGGAAACCAGCCTGAGCAAGAGCGAGACCCCATCTCTACTAAAAATAGAAATTAATTGGCCAACTGAAAAAATATATATATAAAAAATTAGCCGGGCATGGTAGCACATGACTGTAGTCCCAGCTACTTGGCAGAAGGATTGCTTGAGCCCAGGTATGTGAGGTTGCTGTCAGCTAGGCTGACGCCACGGCACTCTAGCCTGGGCAACACAGTGAGACTCTGTCTCAAAAAAAAAAAAAAAAGAAGGCTCAGACTGAAGCACGCACAAGTCCAGGAGTGTCAGGCTGTAGTGCCCAATGATCATGCCTTGTGAATGGCTCATGCAATCCAGCCTGGGCAACATAGTAAAACCCCCATCTCTAAAATCTTAAAAAATAGAACGGGCCATTTATATTTGGCCATTTTTCTTTTCTTTTCTTTTTTTTTTTCTTTCTTTTTTTTTTCCCACTTGCCAAGGCTGATCTATATTTGGCCATTTTTCTATCACAACAACTATCACATAATGAAAGTCAGACCAGCATTCTAATACCTAAACTCATAAACTATACAGTACTAAGAATGTGGCTGCAGTTAGTGTTAGTGCAGTTAGTAACTGATGTGCATTTTTCCACAAAGCGTGAACTTCAATACAAGCACCCACAGTTTGAGGCACATTTTTAAAAATGATGTAAATTAAACTACTCATTTAAAACCTAGGCTCTTCATGTAATCCTAGCACTGTGGGAGTCCGAGGTGGAGGCAGGAGGATAACTTGAGCTTGGGAGTTTGAGACCAGCCTAAAGAAGAGCAAGACCCCTCTCTACTACAAATAAAAAAATAGCCAGGCGTGGTGGTGCACTTGTACTCCCAGCTACTACCAAGGTTGAGGCAGGAGGATTGCTTCAGCCCAGGAGTTTTGAAGTTACAGTGAGCTATGATGATGCCACTACACTCTAGCCCAGGCAACAAGAGTGAGACTGTGTCTCAACAAAACAAAACAACCCCAAAACAAACAAACAAACAAAAAAAACCTTTATGCTCTGAAGTAGCTGAAATCCCTTGGGAAAGACCAGAGTGTCATCATGAAGAACAGAGGCGGCTCACCTCAATTGCATTAAAATGGACAATTGATAAAGAAGAGGATTCAGACCAGGCACGGTGGCTCATGCCTGTAATCCTAGCACTCTGAGAGGCTGAGGCAGGAGGATCCTTTGAGCTCAGGAGTTCAAGACCAGTCTAAACAAGAGCGAGACCTGTCTCTACTAAAAATAGAAAGACATTAGCTGGACAACGAAAAATATATAGAAAAAATTAAGGCCGGGTGCGGTGGCTCACACCTGTAATCCTAACACTCTGAGAGGCTGAGGAGGGTGGATCACTCAAGGTCAGGAGTTCCAGACCAGCCTGAGCAAGAGTGAGACCCCATCTCTACTAAAAATAGAAAGAAATTAATTGGACAACTACAATACATAGAAAAAATTAGCCGGGTATGGTGGCACATGCCTGTGGTCCCAGCTACTCGGGAAGCTGAGGCAGGAGGATCTCTCGAGCCCAGGAGTTTGAGGTTACTGTGAGCTAGGCTGATGCCACGGCACTGTAGCCCGGGCAACAGAGTGAGACACTGTCTCAAAAAAATATATATATATAGAAAAAATTAGCTGGGCATGGTAGCACATGCCTGTGGTCCCAGCTACTTGGGAGGCTGAGGCAGGAGGATCTCTTGAGTCCAGGAGTTTGAGGTTGCTGTGAGCTAGGCTGATGACATGGCACTCTAGCCTGGGCAACAGAGTGAGAATCTGTCTCAAAAAAAAAAATAAAATAAAATACAGTTTTAAAAAGGGCAATTCAGATGGGAATTCTACCCATTCCTATAAAACTTAATATCTCTGGGGGGGGGGAAGGGGGAGGAGGGGATAGGCAAAAACCTACCTAATGGGTAGAGTGAACACTGGGTGATGGACATCCTTACAGCCATGACTCAAGCATTAAAAAAGCGATCCATATAACCAAAAATATTTGTTCCCCTTAACATTTTGAAATAAAAAAAATCTTTAAAAAATATCTCTGAGTTAAAAGTATTGTCCAAATTCCTTACTGATTCTTTCAGCATAACAAATACTACCTGACCTTGAACTATGAGAGACACTGAAAAACACTGATGGTGTGAATTAGACACATTATAGTGTAATGGAAGCCCTGTGTTAAGAGTCAAAACCTCCAGTTCCAATTTTGTCACTGGCTATATGGCTTAGGCAAATCAATTAAATCCACAGAGTCTCAATTTTCTTACCTACAAAATGAGGAAAAAACTTTTTTCTACCTAGTAAGGTTGCTAGAAGTCACAAATAAGAAAATATATGTAAAGTGTTTGGAAGTAACATACCATGTAAGTACCATGAATACCATAAGTTTACAGTTAATTTCACATTGATATCAAAAGTAGCATCAATTGAAGTTAAAAACACTACATTATCAATTTATAACATTTTCATGATATAGTCAAGTCCTGTAGTCAAATCATTATGCAGTGATTGCATGTCAAGTATAGAGTTCCTTGCTTTTGTTTTTTTGTTTTTGCTGACCTTTTCTATTGCAAAAGCTCTTAATAACAAAACCAATAAGTACATGCCCTTTGCACAGCCACAAATCAAGTGTTTGATTTTCTCAGCGCTTTTCATTTTTGCTGACGATGCATCAGGAAATACTGGCAAAGCTTTTCTCTATTTCTATCCTTGTTACAAATATTTACAGGAGCAGAACATCTTTAAATCATGTATCTTTGTATGTTTTCAATAGAAAGGCAACCTACTCTGTTATTCTCTGATGATTTTTTATTTCTCTTAACAATTAATAATTGACGCTCATTCAAAAGATCAAAAAGTAGGTTGTGATTTATCTATGATAAATGCATGGTGAAGTGAATTTCCTCATTTGTGTAAAGATAATTCAGAAAGGTGACATTAAAGCAGAGCCATTAGCAAAGGGGAATTAAAATAGATTTGTTTTTAATCAGATCTTATTTTCACACTGTGAGGAGCTGCTGTATTTAGCATGCTAGACATGCTCAAAGAGTTCAGTCATGCGTAATGGAAGCTTAGATGGGGAAAGCATCTGAGCCTCAAACTCAGGCTTTGCATGCTAACCTAGCCACTAGAGCAGATAAACCAATATCATCATTTACCAGGAGGACAGAATAGCTACTAGATAGTTAACAAGCATTTGGTTATAAATCAGGTCCCAAGCTATTAAAATCAAGCTGTTTCAGGAGAAAACATGCACTTACAAGATAAGTATTTCTTCTTAAAGGCATCCTGTAAAAATATATTAACCAAAGTACCAACCACATGAAAACGTGACAATATTGATAAATTTCTACTATTAAATAAGGGTTTTAAAAAATAGAGAATAAAACAGACAACACCACTATATTATTATCATAGAGTGTTTGACACCTTGCTGTTTCTGACGGTCAGATGGTGAAAGAGAGACCAGTCTATTAACAGACTTACATTGGGCTGGGCATGGTGGCTCAAGCCTGTAATCCTAGCACTCTGGGAGGTTGAGGTGGGAGGATCACTTGAGGTTAGGAGTTTGAGACCAGCCTGAGCAAGAGTGAGATCCTGTCTCTACTAAAAACAGAAAAAAACTATCCTGGCGTGGTGTGTACACCTGTAGTTCCAGCTACTCAGGGAGGCTGAAGCAGGAGAGTCACTTGAGCCCAGGAGTTTGAAGTTGCTGTGAGCTAGGCTGAAGCCAGTGCACTCTAATCTGGGCTACAGAGTAAGAGTCTGTCTCAAAAAAAAAAAAAAAAAAAAACAAAAGACAAGACTTATATTGATATAGCAAACTTACTCTGGTAAAATTATGCATTAATTATCAGAACTCCAAAATATTGAAAAATATTAGCTAGCTAGTCCTCTAGCTTCCCTGCATCCCCCCCTTCCCCAGTGGAAAATTTGTCTTCATAAAACCGGTCCCTGGTGCCAAAAAGGTTGGAGGACCGCTGTTTTAAATCACTCTTTCAACAATCTAACACTGCATAATCCACTTTACTGTTCAAGTCTCTAAGAAAGCTAATTTTAAAAAAATTTTTTTGTAGAGGCAGGCTTCGGTGGGGCAAGGGAAGCTGTCTTGCTATGTTGCCAAAGCAGGTCTTGAACCCCTTGCTTCAACCAATTCTCCCACCTGAGCTTCCCAAAGTGCTGGGATTACAGGTGTGAGCCATCATGCCTGGCCAGAAAGCTAAATTTATTTCATGTTGTTTTTAGTTTTCCAGAAATGAATGGCTAATTTTTTTTAATCAATTCTTAAGTTTCTATCATTCTTTATCCCTGGAAAGTTGCTAAAAGTCACTTTTTTCCTTCTATGAGAAAATCCTGGTAATACACTTAATATTTAGAATTAATGCAATTTACTAATATGCGTGGAATTGAATGGAAAATAAAGTGGGAGGATATTTGCAAATGTTAATCATGTCTATATGGTAGGATTTGAATATTTTAAAAATTTTATTCCTCTCTATGTTCTAACTTTGTTATGTATTGCTTTTATAATTAGAAGAAAGGTTATAATAAAATGACTTTTGGAAGTTAGCATCTGAGTCATTTTCACTAAGGGTTCCTCTGAAACGTTGATACCTGACCACATTAAATCAACATATTTATGTTAACAGACTCCACATAAACAAAATGTTATTACTCTCTGTTAATGCAGAGATTTCATTCAATCTTTTAAGAACCCTATTGCTAATATCCATTTGAGAAAAAAACTCAACCTCTTCACTATAAGTAACATACATTAGCCAAAACACCCAGGTTACCTCTTAAAGCATCAGAAAACAATATAAATAATGTAAGTCAAGACTTCTGATTAATCAGAGAAGACTATCAAACTGCATTGATGGGATCTCAAAAACAATAATGCCAAATAAAATGTGTTCAGTAACTTATTACATAAATATTGAAAATTTCAGCAGATTTAGGGTTTTGTTTAGGTTTTTGATTTTTTATAGTGTCTTAAAAGGTAAGACAGATTTAGGGTCTTAAGCTTCCCTATTGCTACTCTCAGAAGTCTGACTCTAGTTTGAAGTAAAGAATTCAAAGAATCATGTATGTATTCATTCAAAATATGCTTTAAAACAGTTTCAATTTTAATTCAATTACTGCTGTTTAGTCATAAATTTAAACAGTCTTTAGTCACATAGTCTCAATTTTTATACTAATCTGTACGACCGTAATGATTTCTAATTTTATATAATATTTCATAGTCAGGTTAACTCTTTTGGCTTAAAATAAATCAGGGGCTTGGTGGCATGTGCCTGTAGTCCCAGATACTGGAGAGGCTGAGATGGGAGAATCATTTGAGTCCAACCTGGCAACATAGCAAGATCCCATCTCTACAAAAGAAATTTTTAAATCCATACCTTATTTAAAGACTAGGTAGGACATGATTAAATTTCTGAATTAAATGCTAGAATAATTTTTAAGGCTCTAAAAAGTTAAATTTCAGTATTTTGATAAAGGAGATAGAGACAGATTTTTTTGCATGCTATATACTACAAAAGTCCTGGGAACCATCCACCTTATATTTGGAAAATACTTTGGCTGAAAAGAGTGAATGCCTCAAGATAACTTTTTTTGAAGATGCTAGATTAATTTAAAATAGGTTTTCCTAAGAAAGAAAACAGAACCAGTAAGAGTCATAAAGATTTCATCGTATGCTAATACCTAGTGGGTAGGCAGAATGAATAATCTGTGTTTTCCCCAGGAGTGCTAATTTTAACACATACCCAGGCACACAAACCTTTTACTTTTAAAAAATTCACCTGAAAAGTGGCTTTAAACCAGGATACTTTTGTCCTTCACAGTTCCCAAAACATAATTGCTCCCCTCAGTTTCCAGTGATTCTACGTGTTAGCACATAAGAACTCTTATATGCCTATTTTAAATTATAAAATGTACATTCAAAATTTTCTTCCCCTTAATTTAGTAGTGTTATCATTACAGTAAGAATTCTGATTGTAAAGACCCCTTAACCATAATTTATATATACATGTGTATATTTATATATCTATATATATATATATGTATTTTGAAACAGGGTCTTCCTTTGTTGTCAGGACGTGAGGGCAGTGGCATGATCACTACAACCTCAAATTCCTGAGCTCAAGTGATCCCCCTGCCTCAGCCCCCTGAGTAGCTGAGACCACAGGCGCACACCACAACGCCCAGCTAATTTTTCTATTTCTTGTAGAGACCAGGTCGAGTTATGTTGCTCAGGCTGGTCTCCAATTCCTGACCTAAAGCGATCCTCCAGCCTCGGCATCCCGAAGGGCTAGGATTACAGGCGTGAGCCGCCACACCTGGCTCATAATTTATATTAAGACAGAAACTATAACAAAAATTCTGTGAATTCAAGGGACACTTGATCTGGTTATTTCCAAGCTTCGAATAATAGCTTTGTTAGCAGTGGAAGAATTCTATCACTTGCTAGTACTTCAACACCCCCCAGATAAATTTTATATACGGAGAATTCCTGGTAGGAATCTGGCACCACCAGAAAATTCCCACCAGGAAGCAAGCTCTCCCTTTGTTAGGACCCACCGAGTGGCTCCGCCCAAAGCTGCCCTGGTGTGACCTCGGGCTCCGCGCGGTCATTTTTGCACCTGCAGGCCACTAAGCGCCGGCCCAAGAGCTGCAGGGCTGGCGTGTGGCTCCGACCCGAAAAGGCCATGATTGCGACTGCCACGTCAGTCCCTAGAAGTCCCCAATGTGCTTTCTTCACGAACGATAAAGCCTGGCACCTACGGGGATCTAAAGGTGTGTCACAATGTGAGACAATACGTTGAGGGAGGCAATTACTCCACCTGAGAAACGGCGGTAGTTCACAGGGAAGCCCGGCAAGGGCAGAGTGCAGACAGGAGGGAGCGGCAAGCCGCCATTCCCGGCCAAGGGAATGTCGCTGCAGGGCACACACGGGGTTGGATGGACGTGGGTTATATGAAGAGTCAAGGAGTTTTTTGGACTGGATTTGCTTTTTCTGTATTTTTAAGAGCCTACAACCCTGAAAATAATTTCCACCACACCCCTAAAGGAAAGGGGGAAGGGGAGGCACCTAGGAAACAGTAAGCGCGGTCACTATGGTTACCACGTCCAAGCTCAATTCTGCAAAGGGAGACGCAGCTGTTCGCAAGGCCCAGTCTGCATCAGCACCCCCGGGGTGGGGAGCCCCGCTGCCTGAGCAGAGGATCGTGGCGAGCGATGAGGGCCGCGTTCCAACGGAAGGACACCTTTATTTTGGCCTAGTGAGCAAGAACTCAGGCTGCGCCTGACGTAAGCCGGCCGGGCACCGCCCAGTCCTTCGGCCAGGGCTGTCTTCCCAAGTTTAGAAACGGTTCCACCACACTCCACCGTGACCCAATCCAGTCAGAAGCCGCTCTAGACGTGGCGCAGGCAGGGGTGGAGGGGAAGCCAGCCAGCCACAGTCCAACCTCACCCCCTGCGCACAAAGGGAAGACTAATCTCCAGCAAACTCGTGGTACAGAATCGGTAACCCCACAAGAGGCTACAGTTGCTGCGACTGAGAGTTGAGGAGACAAGGCAGGGCACAAGCAAGCTGCACACACACGCATTTCAAAGGTGCTACCACAAGCAGCGCGGAAAAGACAGCCCGACGAGGACTACCCAGTACGCAGGCGCAGAGCCACGACTAGCGCGCTTCAGCACTACCCCTCCGCCTTCCCTTAAAGGCCAGGGAAGGGGCCCCAACGCGCTTGCGCGACGACGGGACGCTGGGGGAGGGGGTAAACCTGTTCCCCGCATTGTGAGTGGGAACCGCCCCCGCACGGCGAGCGCGTGCGCGCTCACGTACCACTCTCACACTCAAGCTCGCACGCGCGCGCCCCGAGCTAGCCCCATTGTCTGTCGCGCATGCGCTGTGGGAGGCGGTGGCGGAACTGGGGCTTTTTGCTGAGTTTCCCTGAGAAGTTTCTGGAAAGACGGAGCCAAAGGACAGCTGGGGGATGGGAAACGCAAGAAAACAAGCATTTGAGACAAAGCGAAAAAACCAAAGCACACCGCCACCGCCCTGCCTCCAGCAACTGAGCCACGGCCAAAGCAGAGCCCAAGCCCACTGAGACCCTCACGCCAGGGAAAAAGCATGGGGACCGCAGCAGCTGCTCCTTCCTCTTCCCGTGCCCGGTTCCCGAGACCACTCACCCCAGGGAGAGGGAAGAGGGCAGACAGTAGCGGTGAAAACCCTAGAGCGCTCGCTGGATGTTTGCAAGGTGGAATGGGAGCCGAAATCCGCCCTCTGGAGCTGCCCGAGCACGCGTGGGCCCCGGGACGCGGGGCTGGAGTGGGCCCAGTACGTTACGCTTCGCCGTGGCTGCCGAAGCATTGGGGGAGGCGGCCTTTGTCCGCTTTTTCTTGATTCCCCCCATCTGGGGCGGGTCATCGGGCCCTGTCCCACCTGTCTTCACTTCGGTGACCTGGAGCTAACGCTTGGCAGTCTGGGGACCGTAACAAAGGGGTTCTCCCCGCGCCCAACGACCCCGTCCGGGCCTGAGGGGCGTCCTGGATGGCATTGCCGGCGGGTGTGCGACGCTCCTTCCAGTTGTCACCCCTTTAAGTGAGCCCCTCGGAGAGGGGCAGTCAGGGAGAGCAGAGGCCGCGCGCTCGAAGGCGCTGCGTGGTTCACGGACTCGGGACGCCGCCGGTTCTGCCGGCGGGCCGGGCGGCACGGGAAGGCCGGGGCGCCGGGGGGAGCACGCCCGTGGCCGAGGCTCCCGACGGCGGCCAAGACAGCGTCGGCGCTCGCGTTAACGAGCTGGGGAGGCGTTCGCGGCGCCTCGCAGCCCCCTTGCCGCCCGCCCTTGGCCGGGTGGCTGCCATTTTGTGGCGAGGCGGCCGCCATTTCGCGCGGGGGCGGAGGCGCGAGCGGGCTGCCCCCGGGAGCCGCGGGCGAGCGCGTCCCCTTTGTTCTCCCCGTCCCTTGCGGTCGTGAGGCCCGGGTCTCCAGCGGCCCGGGGACCCTGACACGCAGCCGAAAGGCGTGCGCAAGGCCCCGGATCTTGCCTGCCCTTTGCAAGCGGGGCTTCGCGCCCCACCCTCGCAGTGCGGAAGAAACGTTTTACGAGGGGATGCCTAGACCTCCCCGCGGGAGGTTGCTTGGCGGCGGCGGCGAGCCCGCGTGCCTGCCGGGCCTGGCCGTGCAACCACAAAGCGCAGACCCGCCGGAGGCCTCACAAAGGTGCTGAAACCTGGTGTGACCGAGTGGGTGGCCTCTTTAAAAAGAGCAAAAAAGGCAGTGTCTCTTTGATGTGCTGTAAGGCGTAGGCGAAGGAGACGTCGCTTGTCATTGGCTGGCCATTAAGCACGCGGTGCGCAACTATTTTGAGATAAGGGTGTATAGCCCATTATTGATGTCGGAGCAGCGAACTTGAACAATAGATGAGAATATCTTATTTCTGTCTGTTGGGAGCATCTTCCATTTAACTCCTTTTTGAATCCTTTATGAGTATGTAAATAACACACCAACTCAATAAAATCTATTGTGTGCCTTCCAGCGTTATTTCGGAGCTTGAAAGAGCTATTTTTTTTTTTTTATTTCAAGGGAAATATTTAAGTGTGAGTCTTGATGCTTTAATGTTAACGTTGTGGCTCCAATCAACAAAGCCAGGAAGTTCTAGAGTAATGCTGCTAAATTTGTCTTCCAGCTTTGCTTTTGTGCAAGGATTTTTTGTTTCTCTGTTTAATGATTTTTTTAAAGTTTGTTTTTCTTCACAGCAGCATGAGTTCATAAAAGAGCCAGCACTTCTTGGCTCAAGTCTGTTGGCGTCTCAGCCCCAGTGGGTGGTGGTTTTTTTTTTTTTAGTTACTGTGTATAATTAGAAGGGAGGTGGTTATCTGTTTCAGCAATGGGGGATAAAGCTCATAATGATAGGGTGAAAAGGTAAAAAACATACTTGTTGAGGGAACCCATCAGGATTTGATGGCTTCCAGATGAAAGAAATATCTGAGAAGAGATTTTTGGATTCCAAATTTTGTTTTAGTTCCATTATGACTGAAAACACTGTATAGAACTTTAAATTTTTAGACAGTCTCTCATGATTCTGTAAATCATTTGAACTGAACTGCTGTACTTCCTTTTGGCAGTGAGACCTTATGAAACATTTTAAGTATTTTGTTAATGCTAGTTTGTTATTGCCGTTTGCACAACCAAGGTGAAATAGTATAAAATTATTAGTTTTATTGGGAAATTAGGACATATTGCAGTATCCTAATAACTCAGGAAAAATAACATGCCCCTAATTAACTGGACAGTTGAAATTCAGAAAATAATTGCCCAACACTGCTTCATACAGACTGGAGAGATCTATTTAAACAATCCTGATTCCAAGGGTTTGTTTTTATTTCTAAAAAACACACTTTATACTTTTAGCCATTACATTTAACACAAAAAGCACATCTTTTTTTGTACAAAAGTGGTGTCAGTTTGTATTTTCTTATAGTGCAGGTGGTACTGGCAGTGTTGACCTCTCCTTTATAACTGATGGCATACGTTTGCAAAACAGTTGGACAGAAATCTAGGGATAACTTCCTGCCCCCATCCTGATACTGACCTCAAAACATTTTCCAGCTTCTTCAGCTGAAAAGCCCAAACACTGTTGAACAGGTGAACTTTAAATATGCACAGAGCCATGTTCAAATAAACAGATTTTGAATCACACTGAACAGGTGAACTTTAAATATGCAGAGAGCCATGTCCAAATAAACACATTTTGAATCATCACCATCTCATGATCTGCCCCAGGAGTGAAAAGGCCTTTGTGTATATCGTCCTAGATCTCATTTGAGTTTATCAAGCCCCACAGGACTAGTGAATTCCAGAATAGCAATTCATTGTTCTTGTAGTTTTTTTCTTTCTTATTCTAAAACTGAGTTATCTGAATTAATTTGTACCACATTTGTGTTCCCTTAAAAAGGATAGGTGTTAACCAAAACCCTTTGATTATACCCAGATCCTTAAGACAGCCAGTGCAGGATAGAAATGGGCCACCTTGTCCTGGCCTCTGAATTTTTTTTTTTTTTTTTTTTGGCATTTAGTGAGGTTTGTGGGCTGAACAATAGAAACACTAAATCTCTTTATCCATTGTTCCAGGAAAGGATAGCTTTTCATGCCAATTTCTGGCACAGGAGGGAATTTAAAACAATGACAATAATGACATGAACTCTTTTAGAGACTTTAATAATATGGGAAGTCCTTCAAAATATTTTTGGCAGCAGTTAGCACTCTCACATACTGTAATAGTTTTTCTCCTTTGAGGCAAAACATTCATATAGTTGGTTGTAAAAATGCTTCCCTGCACTCAGAAGTGCTGGCGTTCAAGGAACAAATCCTTGCAGCCACCAGTGTGCTGGTTAGAAAGATAGACATCTAGGCCGGGCACAGTGGCTCACGTCTGTAATCATAGCACTCTGGGAGGCCGAGGCAGGTGGATCGCTCAAGGTCAGGAGTTCGAAACCAGCCTGAGCAAGAGCGAGACCCCGTCTCTACTAAAAAAATAGAAACAAATTAATTGGCCAACTAAAAATATATAGAAAAAATTAGC
>CAUYRT010053163.1:0-27427 GCA_963574885.1 Lepilemur ruficaudatus
TAAAAATTATATGTATGTGTATGTACGCATAGAGAGAGGGAGGAAGGAGGGAGGAAGGGAGGGAGGGAGGAAGGAGGGAGGGAGGGAGGAAGGAAGGAGGGAAGGAAGGAAGGAAGGAAGGAGGGAGGAAGGAAGGAGGGAAGGAAGGAAGGAGGGAGGAGGGAGGGAGGGAGGAAGGAAGGAGGGAAGGAAGGAAAGAAGGAGGGAGGAGGGAGGGAGGGAGGGAGGGAGGAAGGAGGGAGGGAGGGAGGAAGGAGGGAGGGAGGGAGGAGGGAGGGAGGGAGGAAAGAAAGAAAGAAAAAGAAAAATCGAGCTAATCTGGTAAAATATTGTTGGTGTGTCTACTTGAAGAGTGCATCACTGCACTGTTTTTTAACTTTTCTGTAGATTTGAGAAATTTTACTTTAAAAATGTTGGGATGACACAGAGAGCGCGGAAAGCAAGGTGGCGGCGTGGTGTTTGGGGCAGCCGGGCAGAGTCCCCATGACAAGCCCCCGTGACAGGTGCTCCCAGGGGCCTCCCGGCGCCTCCTCGGGCAGTGGTGCAGCCGTGAACCAAGGAGATCCACAGTGTCCGTAACGTAATTCCGGGCACTTTAAGATGCTTTCCGTTATAACCTCCGAATAAAACCAGACCTGAATCAAAATTTATTTCTTGTCAAAATTTTATCATAGTTGTAAAATCTATCAGGGCTTGAAAGCACTGTGACATTAAATTTATCCACACTGCCAGACAGAACGCCAGGGAGGGGACGAGTCACATTTGTTGGTTTTATTTTACCATCAGTACATCGAGAAATTAAACGGCCCCTGTTTCCTAAATATGCCGGAATACACGTTTAGTTTTGTTCTCCTGCTTGGGCGCAGCAGTGCAGCCCACTCACATACTCCCCGGGGCGTTTCTGAGTCACCGTTTGATGGTCCCAACTGTTCTTGATTTGGATGACCTGGATGGAGATGAAGGGGGTGTTGACAGGGAGCAGGGATGACTCAGGCGTCCAGCTCTGGGTTCTAAGCCCTGGCTGTGTGCGGGACTGTCAACAAGGCGATGTCCTAACCCCTGGCAGGACACGGGGCTGTTAGCGAGGTACTGTCAGGTCCTCACCCCTCAATAGCAAAAAACAAACCTTTGCCACGGGCGCCAAGCATGAGAATGTAAAACACGACTTTCTGAGTGATTCTGTTGAACACTGACCCCAACCAGCACTTCTCAAACTCTGACGGACGTACCACTTACCTGGTGGCTAAAATGGAAATTCTGGCTCAATAAATCAGGGCAGGCTGGAGAGGAGGCGTTTCTGACCAGCCTCCAGGCTCAAGTGACGGGCGGGCCCACCGAGTTCCAGAGACCGGAGTCCCCCACGCTGAACAGGGTCACGCCACACTCCCTGAGGGTGCGGGCAGCCCCACGGGACCCACATCAGCCCTGGGGATGGTGTCCCATGGCCCCTGTGCTGTCCCTCCCTCTCCCGGTGGCCTCGAGTGTCTCTGTGACTCTGGAATCCTGCATGGGAGTCAGGACGCAGTAACCGGAGAAGCTGAGACACAGGCATCCAGAAACGCACATGACAATGACCGATACAGCCCCGAGTCACCCCGGACAGCTCCGTGCCCTGGGCTCCAAGACCACCACGGAGCATTTTACAGAGACCGTCAATCCCTGAACAAAGGGAGCTCTCTGGGGCGATGAGCGGTTGACAACAGCTCGAGTGCATGGTAAGAAAATCCTGTCCTAGGATGCTCTGGCCGCGCACACTCGCAGTGCGTTTGACAAGTCAGTGGTGCCGAAGAAACAGCGGCCGTGAGGCCAGTTACACTGTCCCGCGAGGGCGAGACTGCTCGGGAGCACGGTGCAGAGAAACAGAAGCTCTGTTGTCCAGCCTTGCCTGTCCTGCAGTCTCTGCATTCTGCTCTTCATTAAATAATCGTGAGGACTTATTGGTAAAGTGGAGGGAAAAAACATCAGGTTTGAAGACACACCGGGGGCTGTCCTTCTCCTGTGGCACGAGCGAGGAAGGCCAGACGTGGCGACAAAGAGCAGCCGCAGACGGCGGCCTTGGAGATGGGCGGCGGGGACAGCAGCACCGGCGTGAGCGTCGTCCTGGCCCGGCCTCCCGTTCTGTCTATCGTCGGCTGCCGGCCGCGGTGCCACGGTGCCCTCCCTGCCGCTTCCTCCTCCAAAAGCGGCATCAGACACACGACCCTTGAAGGTCGCCAAATGGTCTCTCTCCCAAGAGAACCCTCATCCTGCGAACAGACAGCCTCAGTGTCAGTTGCCAAGGAAGACACGTGGAGTTGGAGGCCGGGCCCCACAAACAGTGCCAAGTCGCGGGAGAGCTCACCGCCGTTTCAAGTAGAGAATGTCAGCGTTTTATTCCAACGTTGCCAAGTGATTAACAGCAGCAAAAATAAATTATCTTTACAACAAACTTTGACATCCACACCCCCAACACCACCATCTCACAAACGTATCTTTCTACCTTTCTGTCTGCTTAACTGGAAACCAGGGAGGGCGGGGGCTGGCTCTGTTCTCTGCTCCTGCAAGGCCAGGGCAGCCCGCGGGCTGGGACGGGGCTGAAGCAGGACCGAGCCGCCACCTCCCCCCTGGGGGGACAGGGGACATTCCCAGGGGCAGCAGCACAGAGGAGCCTTGGAAGACGATGAGGCTTCGTCCAGGCACAGCAAAGCGTAAACTCATTTCAGACGGTAACAACCGCCAACCTGGGCCCTTCTCGCTTGCAAAACCTAGAAAAGCGCCGGGGTGCTGGGCGGCCCCCTGTCAGTGTTCGGGGAAGAGTAAAGGAATAATGATCTCTTCCAGAAAAGAATTTGGAATGTGAGTCTTGAGCTTTGGATCAAAGAAATCTATCCAAGGGAAGGGGAATTCTCAAGAGAGAAAGTATTTTATTCATCAAGATGTTGAAAGAGCTTTATTTATAAAACTATGAATTAAAAATAAACATCCGACAACAAATCATGAAAAATATATTTAGCGAAAAAATGTGTGATCTTAGGTAGGGTTTTCTTTTTGGATTGGAAAGTCTTATTTCCTGTTGATGAGGCTGTAAATTGTGAAACAAAAATTCAGAAGAATAATTCCTTAAATAGCATCAAAGAGCTTAACATGTGGTCAAAAAACGGTGCCAATATTTTTCTCTTAGGAATTCGTCTCCAATCATGATGAGACCAGGACTGGGGAGAGACGCACCTGTGGGCTCAGTGCAGAGGCGTTGGTGACCTTCGCCTTGGGTAGCAGTGGACGGGGCAGGCCGGGCAGAGGGACACACGCCCGTGGGCGGTGACGGCTCTGCAGGCTGACGGGCCTGAGCAGTCGGGGACCTGGACCAGGCGCAGCTCTGTCCTTCCTCATCACAACCGACCTGGCAGTGCTGTTACCAGGTTAATGGGGCCACACTGGAAAGTGCTCGGCACACACCTGGCTGTGGGAGGCAGGTGACAGGTTGCACCTCACCACCTGGCAAGTGTGACGTGAGACAGGTGAGGGCTGTGACGGCCACTGCTTCTGCACAGAGCGCAGCTTGCTGGGAGAACGCAGCAGGTACAGGACAGGTGAGCCGGCTGCATCTGCCTTTATTCCATGCCAGGCAGGAGGGTCACACTCTGCAAATGAGACCTCGGTTAATCTTCACAATGATTCCTTTATGGTATGTGACTCCATTGCCAGGTGAAAACGCTGAGATCAAGACAGCTTAAAAAATGAAGGGATTATCCAAGCTATAATAGGATTGGAACCGAGTTTGGACTGTAGTCATTCAATAAGTATTTAGTGAGAATCTACTTTGTGCCAAGGTGTTCCATGCTCCAGGCAGCATTACTGAGCAGGTGGAGACTCCAGACCCCAGGACACTTATCTCAGCCAGGGAGGACAAACAGTAAACCACACTCACGTTCCCTGTGCAGACTGTAAAGATGTTAGGAGGTGACAAATCCCTCAAAGGGTGGGGTGGGGAGAGAGGAGAGAGGTTAAGGGGGGTCCCAGCAGACTCACCGTGAGAGACTTGAGTGTCAGGACGAAGTTACCCAAGCAAATCCGTAGAGGAAGGTCATCCCAGGCAGGTGCATGCACAGAGCGAAGGTCAGAGCCGGAATGCGCCTGGGTGTGTGAGGGAAGCAGGTCAGTGTGGCCTGGGCTGCCTGAGCAACGGGGGTGGCCGAGCAGGCAGCTCGGAGAACGGCAGGTGGCCGGACCACACGGGTACCAGTGACCTCGACTTTCACTCTGAGGACTGAGGAGCTATTACGGTGCTTTGAGCATTTAAGCAAAATAATTTGACTTTGAAAAAATTATTCTGGCTCCTGTGCACAGAATATGTTGTGGGGGGAGGGGAGAGCAAGGCGCAGCCGCGGCGTGGTGAGAGCGGAGAGCTTTCGGGTACATTCCGACGCCCGCGCAAGCCTGATTGGCTGACGGAGCAACCGTGGGTGTGGGAGGAAGCGACGAGTTTCGGACTCCGGGTTTCAGCCAGAGTGACAGGGGGAGGGGAGGGGGAGACCACCCGGTGCCGCGGAGCGGGGCGAGATTGGTCCGTGTGTGTTGGGGACGGGATGTCGCCCGGGCGCCCAGGTGGAAATGTCTTCTGGGAGATGGGCCGGGGGGAGCTCAGGCGGGACGGAGACCCCAGGACTGCGCTGGCTCATGCTGGCCTCAGGGGGTGCGCTAAGAGGAAGAGCCCCCCGGAGACTGGGAGGGGGTAAGCCCTGGGCGGGAGGGGAGTCGAGAGAGCATCCGGGAGAAGGATGGGGGTGTGACTCATGCAGCGCGTGGTGGGAGTAAGACAAGGACGGTGCAGGGACCATCATGGAGCCGCCCTCAGTACAGCGTCCCATGGAGCCGTAAGGTTTGCTGCACTGCCTCGTGTGCACGTGTGTGCACATGTGTGTGTATGCAAATGCACATGTGCATATGTGTGTGTGCATGTGTGAGCAAGTGTGCATGTGCACTGCATGTGCATGTGTGTCTATGCAAATGCACATACGCATGTATGTGTGTGCACATGTGTGCACACATGTATATATGTGTGTCTGTGTTCATTAGGCATACTTATTTCTATTTATGCACATTCATATATTTTTAAATAAGCTTTTTGTTTTGAGATAATTGATAACTGCGGATTCACATGCAGTTATAAGAAATAGCTCGTGGATATTTCCGTGTAGCCTTACTCAGCTTCCCCCAGGGGAACACCTTGCAAGACTCCAGTCCAGCATCACAGCTGGTCCCCTCTTACCCTACCCCACCTTGACCACTGGCAACCACTGATCTGTTCTCCAATTCTACAATCTTGGCATTTCAACAATGGTGTAGAAATAGCATCACACAACTTCTATCCAAAACGCAGAGTCAAATAGGGTTGTGGACGTAAATGGAACATGCACCACCCCCATGATGCTTTTCCACTCACTTTGGGACACGCTGGGGGTCAAGAGACGCTCCACAGCCGTAGCCTCAGGCCACAGGTCTCGGGTGCAGGCAGGTTTCCCTCCCTCAGCCCGCGTAGGTCTAGAAACCAGGCGGGACGTGGTGGGCAGCTGCAAATCCAGCAGGTGGGGCCTTCCGAGGGGCAGCGGGACCCACAGCCCTGGAATGGGCTGCCTGGCTCCGGCCCTGGTCATCCTAGGTAAAGCGGCCGGTACTTCACCTGACCGGCACAACCCAGGCCGGGGGCGCCAGGGTGCCATCTCTGCCCCTCCATCCTCGGAGCCCACGTTTGGGTTTCCTCTGTGGTTTCAAACATTCTCATCATGAATGAGTCAACTCCATCCCTTGCTGTGCACTTGCAGTCCTGCGACCCCTGCGTTTACACAGCACCTGGAGCCCGAGATCTGGACGCAGGCGTTTGTGGAATGAATCAAACAGGTGGCGGCTGATGGCATCAGCCCGTGACCAGGCAGCCGGGAGGGCCACTGACCCAGGAGTCTGGGTCGGCCCCTATCTGATGTCACAATGTATGGAGAGCAAAGGCAGGTGATGGGAAAGATTTGAAGATCCCACACTGGTCTGTGCGAGGGAGAGCCAGGGACCAACCAGGGGACGGAGAAGCCTTAGCGACACCTGCCCAGGCCAGTGGGCGGCTACAGACCTCAGTGCCTGACGTGGCTGTCAGGGCAAGGTCCTCTCCCCAGACAGTGCCTCGTGGCAATTTGCCGTCCGTGCTAAAGACAGGCTCAGGCTCTGCAGGAGTCAGAGGTCAGTTTCACGGAGCCAGACTGATGCTCTGCAGACATTCTTCAGAATTTCTGCAGCTCCCACAAAAAACATCTAAAGGAACAACAACAACAAAAAACCCTCCTCATACATAAATCAGTCAAAAGAATTGCAGAAGCTGATTCGTATTGAGGAGTCTTCTGCAGCTGTTAAAAACAGACTGTTTCTATAACGAGAAGGACGCCTATTTTACAAAAGGCCACCAACCCCAGGCCCATGAATTCAGTGAATAGCTGAACATACAACAACAAGAGCTCCTCCTTCTAGTCTGAGTCGTCTGCTTCTCCACTGAACGGCTAACTAGGTCATCACCAAGGCCCCGCACCCGCAGCCGCCGGCCTGCTCACCAGCCACCCGGGAACAGGCTCGTGAAGAGGGATCACAGCTTGCCACAGCCTCCTCTTCCTTTCGTGGGCAGGTGCGGGATGATGTCCTCGGAGCCTGTCTGGGCCAACGGTAAATAAGCACTCAGTGATCCTCTTTGGAAGGATGGATGCGGCGTGTGCCCTTACAGTGTGGGGTTCGCGGTGAGGGGCGCTGCAGGAATCCGTCACTCTCGGGGAGAAGGGCGGCAGGTGGCGGGCGGCGAGTGGAGTCGTGCCGTCGTAATGGCAAACCTGGTGAGCTGCTCCCTGAGGAAAGGGGGGAAGATTCGCTGGGAGGAGCAGGAGGCCGACGTGGAGGGAGGACAGCGGGACCTCAGGGCAGAGGGCTGGAGGAGGGGACCCGAGGCCACATAGACGAAAGCAGTGGCCGTCGTGGTGACCTCACTGGGGGAGCTGTCCTGGATCCCAGACCGGGCTGCCTGGAAGCAGAGCCCGACACGAGGATTCCTGGGCAAGTGCTTCCTGCTGTGTTTTGGGAGAAGCAGCCAGGAGAAGCGAGACCCTGAACGAGACACGGCTTCAGGCCAAGGGCAGCCTCAGCGCGGCCAGCGGGACTCCCGAGCACTCGCGTCTCCACCGCGGCTGCCGCACCTGGACGCCCTGGGCGCCCCGAGTGTGCTGGGGCCGCACGGTCCAGGAACCGTTGGGCAAGGCGGCTCCAGCACCCGGGGCATCCTCTGAGAAGGTGGCAGGTGCAGGCTGCGAGCAGCACCCCCAGCAGCGACTGCACAGGGTGAGGGAAGGTGCGGCCAGGATACCTGCATCCCCGTCGCCAGCTCTGGGCAGACGGGCAGCCATGGTCGGGAGGCTCTGAAGGACACGATCTCTGCACAGACTGAGGTTAGAAGAGATTGTGCCCAGTCAGCCAGAAATACAGGTTACAAAAAGATAGTGGGGCTGCAGGGGAAGCGTTGGGGTGGCATGGATGGATACGCAGATGAGGATGAGACGTGAGACCCAGGTGCAGGCGAGTGACCCACGAGGGATGGGCAAGGGCCCTCCAAGGGCTGAGTCCACCCAGGAGGCCCCAGGTGGGAGCACGATTGCCACCTGAATGGGGGGGCTGCCCTCCTGGTCCT
Organism: Lepilemur ruficaudatus; assembly: GCA_963574885.1. NCBI lineage: Eukaryota > Metazoa > Chordata > Mammalia > Primates > Lepilemuridae > Lepilemur > Lepilemur ruficaudatus. Next base: position 7,691 of record CAUYRT010053163.1, read on the forward strand.
CATAGCCTCCCTGGGCAGGGGGGCCTCAGAGTGAGATGGGTGGGGCTGAGGACGGCAGGAGGAAGGACTGGTGAGCTGGGGGGTGGGGGGAGGGGCAGAGCCACAGGTCAGCGAGGCCACCACCCCGCTGTCCCCCTCTGGCGGCGACACGCTCTGGGGGGACGTCTGTAAGCATTAGCCTGGGAGGAGGAAAGGAGGCGATATATTCACAGACACCTTGGGAATAGAAGTGCTACGTAAATACCAAGAGTTAGCACGATGTCAAGGCAGGATTTATTTCAGAAAGGCAGCCTGATGCTCTGGGACGCTGGAAGTGCCAACGCATTACCCCGTCTCCGTGACACGTTTGTCACTTGAATAGGTACCTCTCTGCTTCCCGCACGCCAGCCAAGCCCAGGAGACGGAAATAAATCAGTGGGAAGTTATGTATTTTCTACAGAGTCACACAGTGTTTCTGTGTTGGAGTGGGGAGGAAACCGCTTCACCTCCTTTTCCGGCCGGCGGAGCAGGTGCATCTCCCGGTCTCCAGGGAGAAGGAAGAACAGAAATGGGGGAGGCGGCCCCTGGTGCTGGGGGCTTCCACCCAGGGGCACTTCCCCCCGATCCTCAATCCCTGGATCCAGAGACTCCCTAGGAAAACGGCCCTGCAGCTCAGCCACGTCCAGGGATCATTTCTGGAAGCTTCACCGACGTGCTGGTGCTCCTCATGTTAAACGCCCGGGCGCACCAGCTGGCTGTCCCAATACCGAGAGCCCAGGCAGCCTCCCTGTGTCCTGCCTGCAAACCAGACTCCTGGGCCTGGGTCTTTTCCTCGCCCATCCTAACCCACTTACTCGGTCTGATTCCTCCTTTTCAAGTCTTAGTAGAAAGACACAAAGACGTGTCACCTTGGAAAGGGGCCCAGCGTCCTTGTGGGAGTCGGCGGGGCCATCGGCAGGAAGACAGTGACGGAGGACACCAGGGGCCCAGTCGCCTTGTCGTGTCCTGGCCCAGGGAGGTCACAGGGAAGGTGACTTGGGAGTGTTGACCTGGAGTCACTGATGGAGTCAAGCCGTAATTTAACTAAGTCTCCTGCAGACTGTGTGGGAGGCATCTCTTTTTATTGGATTGAAATGTCTTCTTCATAGTATCATCTCTCAGCTAATAGCCTGTCCTCATCCCTGAGGCTGAAACCGATGGATATCTGAAAAAGTGACTCAAATTATCTGTGTCAATGCACCCTGCCTCAATTGTTTTGGTTGTTACAGTTGTTGCCACCAGATCAGTCCACTTCCCGCGTGGTGTCTGGGATGGTCACATGGCAGGCGAGGCCCCGGGGGTGCCACGTGGGAGCTCTGTGGCCACAGCAGCCTCCTCTGTGGCACTGACCACTGGCAGAACTCAAGCCCGGCGCCCGCCCGTGCGGCACCGTCCAGACGGGAAAGTCCCAACTGCGGAGACACGGAGCTGAGGGCACTTTGCTAATGCCGGGAGGCTGGCTCGGTCTTATTTAAATTATTTTCAGAAATAATTTTTGAATTAGCTAATTTCGGAAATAAGACTGTGGCCGTATAGATGATCATTCCAAATACTTCATTCTTCAACGTCTACACAAAAGTCTCTAACGGTGTGGAAGGTGCAGAACCTTGGAACCACCACGCGGCCGCTCCAAGCTTCTCCTCGCTTCCTCTCCCTCTTCTCCGCCGGGAGACAGTGGCCGTGGCCCCGACGCAGTCCCTGAAGGAAAAAGACTGGATTGAGTTTAAAATGTCTGTTTTGAGATATTTCAAACAGGACAACACAAGTGAAGTATCTACGGCATAAACAGCGCTACAGCTGACGACAACGAACCCGGCACCTTGCCCGTGGACCGAAATTGAGAGGCGGCCCTGGGTGCCCCTGGGAGGGTCTTCACCGCGCCCGCCCTCCTGCCCCGGGATTCTGCGTGGGCCCTTCTGCCCGTGGCTTTGCTGTACGTGTTTTCATAAATAGAAAGCAGTGATATTTTCATGATTTAAAATGGTAACATTGAGTAAAACGTAACTCGTTTCAGAATATATAAGTTCTCTAACATGACTAAGAGCCAATTCCAGTTTTTTTCTAACACATGGGAACAGTTTCCTCAAGACCTGCGAGTGAAAAAGTCAGCCGGCTTCCCCGCCCCCTGCAGAGCCACCTGCGTCCCACCGGGGTCTCCGTGGATGCGTGGTCCGGTCCTGGGCGCTTCCCCCCTCCCCGCCCGCTGCCCACCTTGCGGCCATCCTCCTTGCCAATCGCTGTAACTTCACGATGTGAAATTTGTTCTCTGCGGCTGGACACCGTTCTGTCCGCCTCTTCTAGATAAGGAGTCTCCTATCTCTTCCCAGACCTTTGCCTCGACATACAAATTTTAAATTCAGTTTGTCAAGTTCCATGAGAACCCTGCTGGGATTTTGATTAGAATTGCATTGAAAAATTAGACCAATGCAGGAGGAGGTCTCAGGTTTTTCAGTATTCGGCTTCATTATCCATGAACTTGGCATCCTCCCACTTGCTTATGTCCCCTCCAATGTCTTTCAGTAAAGGAGAACGATTTTCTCATAAAGGGTGATTCACCTCTTCGGTTAACTTGATTATAAGTTTCTTGCGTGTGCTACCGTCAGTAGCGCAAGCATCAGTCGGGGTGGGCGCGTTACATCACAGCGACAGATGACTCCCGAACCCTGGTGTGGAAACATTCACGCTGCAGCCCCGTCCGGAGGCTTTGAGCTCCGAAGGTCTCTACAGACACGGACACCCCCGGGGATCTTCACAGACCCCACGGCCGACCCTCACACCAACCTCCCATTCAGGGCCCCCTGCTCATCCTGCATCAGGGGATCAGAGATGCAGTATTCACAGGAGTGACCCTCCAGCACCGCAAAGCCAAGCGCTTCAGCGGACACTTGTCCTGTCCGAACGGAGCTTGTCTGCAGAAATCCACCCTCACGGATGGTGTGGGGGTGTGTCTGAGCAGGAGGCCCCCCCATGCTTTGGTTCTCTTTGGCCCCTTGGACACAGAGTCCAGATGTGAAAAGGAAAGCCGAGGCAGAGGATCCGGGGGTCTCAGCTGAGCTCCCTGCCAAGCCCAGAAGCAGCCTTCAAGCCCAGGGCTGGTGCTGGCTCCGGGGCCCCTCTGTTCAGGGGCTGTCGGTGCGGGGCTCACCTGGAGATGCCCAGATGTCCCGTAGAGACGTCCTGCTCCTGCTCAGCTGCTCTCAGCAGCCCCCGGGCAGAGGCTGACCTCCTCTCCGCAGGACGGGAAGGACTGAGGTCTCTACGGGCAGGACCTGGACTGGTCCCCAGAGACACTCAATGCTCTTTTTCCCAGGGACACATGAGAGATTTAGGACACTTACTTCCGCTGCCTAACCTGGAGACACAGGCGCACCTAACATGGCTCTGAAGTAAAAGAAGCCGTGCGAGTTAAACGCGAGCTTTCCAGGCAACCCAGCCGCTCCCCTCCCCGCTGTGCCCAAGAAACATGAGAACACACGCCGTGTAAAGACGTGAGCTCCCGTGTTCACCACAGCACTGTCCCTGAGGGCCCAGAACGAGCAGCGGTTCAGACGCCCATTATCTGCAGGACGCAAAGCCCAGAGCCCGAGCACCACCCAGCAGCACGAGGAAGGAGCTTCTGACACACGGCACAGCACGGACGAGCCTGGACCACACGCTAAGTGAAAGGAGCGAGTGCGAAAGGCCATCACTACGTGGTTCTGCTTACGAGAAATGTCCGGAAAGCAAATGTGGACACTGGACGCAGACGGCCCTCGCCCAGGGCTGGGGCCGGGCACAGGTTAAACCGCAGGCGGGTGCGAGGGGTTCCCCTGGGGGGAGTGCTCTACATCCGGACTGTGGTAAAGGCTGCGCTGCTCTAAGAGTTTAAACAAAATGAAGCCGCACTGTGCTCACACGGTGGGTGGGCTTTGCTAAGCAGACCACACCTCAGTGAGGTTGTCACACACCGACATCTTGTGCAATGCATTAATCAAACTCCTGCATTTTCATCCAGGAGAAATAAAAAGAAACATTCACACAAGACCCGTTTGCAAATGCTTACAGCAGTTTTGTGGACCGCAGCCAGAACGCGGAAACAGCCGGAACGTCGCCAGAGGGTAAATGGGAGAGCAGAGCCTCACGGAGGAATGTTGTTCTGTAATAAAAGGCAGAGCTGGCCACGCGTGGCAGGATGTGATTAAATCTCACACGCAGGCTGGTGGCAGCATGCGGTGCTGCTGGAAAGACCTTCTGGACAGGACACAGCCGTGGGGACGCCGGTGGGTCAGAGGTGGTGGTTGGGGCTGGGGCAGGGTCTGGACGGCAAAGGCGGGGAGGGGGCTGTGGGGGCTGAGGACCTTCCGCCTGGCGCCCGTGGCAGGGGCCACGCACCTGCGTGCATTTGCCCAAACTCACGGATCCACCATTGCTCTGCAGGTGGGTTTTACTGTGTGTAGCTGGCCCTGGCTTTAACCACAGAACATCACGATTACCTTTGAGCGAGTCAAAGCCTTCTCAGCCCAATGCCTGTGAGCTGTTTCCACCCTGGGACAGACACAAAGACGCTCACAGCAACAGTGGCCTGGGGAGGGAGGTCTTGGTGGTGGGATCAGCTTGCTCACCGGCCCCCCGTAGTCCACCTGTGACCCTCAGACATTCTCTGTTGTCCTTGAACCTCAGTCCTCCTGCCTGTAAAGTGGAGCCACCTACAGAACCCGCTGCCCCAGGTGCTGTCAGAGCCACAGGAGAACGTGGACAGAGCCCCCGCAGAGTGACGCCGTCATACATCGAAGCTGCCGTGGACACGAGTGGGACACGGCAACGCACACAGGAGGAGTGGCGGCCGGGAGACGTGCTCCGTGGGATGATCGCAGGCAGGAGCAGAAGCCGTGACTGCGGGAAGGAGGGGTCCCCACGGCACACACAGGGCACGCCCGAGCACAGTCAGTGAGGCGCTGTGGCCAGGTGGAGGTGGCCACACGTCCCCAGAGGCCCTCCTAGAGGTGGCTCCTGTACCCTGCGCTGGGGTCTGGGAGGCGCCCTCGTTAGTGGCAGAGAGGTTGTGGAGGATGTGACGCTGTTTCCTGGCCGGGAGCTTCTGCTTCCTGCCCCTTGTGCCCTCAAGAGTCCTTGTACCTGAGACCACCGCGCTCCGGGCATTCTGGCCCATAGCCCAGAGGAGCAGGTGCGGCAGCCGTCCTGCTGCGGAGCCCGTCAGGAGCGACTGTCCCCGAGGACACTCGGTTGATGTCACAGCAGTAGGAAGCCTGGTGGGAAGCTGAGCCCGCGGGACCCCCGACCTCAAAAGTCGAGAACCACAATGAGAACGCCTGGTGCTCCCCGCTACGACACCTGGACAGGGTTTGGAGGTGGCCATGCTCTGCCAGGGCAGGCGGCGCCCTACTTACCTCACCACCTCCCCTCCACTCGCTCGGGTCATAGCTTGACCTCAGGGGGTGCAGGAGGAGCCGTCAGTGTGGGTTCCCCAGGTGGCCCCTGTCATCACCTCTGTTCCAGCATAGTGTCACTCTCAGAAGGGGCGGCTGGAGGGATAAACTTCGGTCCCCTCCTTGGGGGTCTTTCTGAGGAGTGGTGGGGTCTGGGCCCCCCCGCACATCTGCCAGATGGACACTCTGGGCGGCTTGGCCAGCTCGCGATGACAGCCCAGCCCTCCCGTGCTGTGCTCGGATGGCCTTGGCTGTGACAACGCTGGGCAGCTGTCCCCGGCCCCTGTGAAGGGCAGGACAGAGGAAGCCTGTCCCACAGCTCTCCACAGCAGGCCCGGGCAGCCCTGCCACAGGGCGCACAGCCAGGCCCAGCCCTGCACCAGGGTTAGGCTGTGCCTCCAGGAGAGGAGCCACCTTCCAGGTGTCCAGGCCCCGCCCGCCCTACCTGCCCTGGTGCGTTTTCAGATCTCTGCTGCAGAAGCTCAGACCCCACCTTGACCGTGCCCTCCACAGAGAAGGCTTTTCCGGTCCCGATTCCAGGCAGGGCTGCAGGAGGCAGAGGGTGGGTTTTACGGATGCTCGTCTGCAGCTGAGACGTGTGCAAACGGCAGAAAGGGGTGGGACGAAAAGTCAGCCTATAAAAATAATTTACGGAGCCATATGTACGCAGTCGCCCAGAAAGAGACATTAAGCCTGGATGTCCATTTGTCAACTTTCTCCCCAAATTCTGTTAGACACAAACCTGGTGAAATACAGTCACAGTTTACCCATAAAATTATTTCATTATGTGACAAAGTATTCATTCTCCGGCCACCTGGCCTCTGGGCACTGGTTTTTGGAGGCTGGAGGCCCATCTTTCATCTTCCTCTGAGCTGGCTCGTGAGCAGGTCGCTGGCCTGTGTGGGGAGAGATGAGCTTCACATGCTGGACATGCAGGAACAGATGGACGCCATTACGCCGCACACAATGTGGCGAGTTCCCGCCCAGCGTGAGAACGGGGGTCTGCCTCGCGGGCTGTGTGTCGGCAGCCGCCAGGAAGTCGGAGATACACGTCTGTCCACAGTTGTAAACGTTCTGGGACTCGGATGTCTGTGCAAACAGAATCCCGATAAAAATGTTTATCCAAAACCAAAGTGGCAATGTTCTGTTTATATGTTTACTTCTAGATAAAATAAAATTGATCAAGCAAATATGATGTCTTCACTACGCGGTAGCGGTTTTCACTGGGGAAACAGCCTTGAGCAGTGAATTCGTAGAAGCGGACGCACCAAGCTTGCTCGGACAGGAAGCCAAGAGGATAATTAGTTTCCATCCAGAACAGAACACGCATCTCACCCTCCGCGGTTCAAACGCTGTTTGGCAGTTCCTCACTCGGTCCAAGAGCTGGAGACAAAGGAAGGACATCGGCTTAAATTCCGAAAATGTTCTACTCAACGTTGTCCCGGGAATTAGCAGCAGCCAGGGCGGGACTACGTCAGAACATCATCCAGCGTATTTCATGTCTTCAAATTTTATTTATTATTTCAACCTCCGTTCGTCAAGCGCCTAATCACGCACGTCCCAGACATCCTTCCAGCCACTCGGGATCTGGCAGAGTCGGAATCTCCGTCCTCAGGGACGTGGCCCTCCGGTGATAAACAGGATGTCATCAGATAAATAAACCCAAATGTCGAGGAGGACCAGGAGGAGGGACCAGGGACCCGGCAATGGGGGCTCGACTCTGCACAAGAGAGGAAACAAACACGAAAGAGCCACGCAGGACCACCGAGGTCAACAGCACTAACGTTTGATCCTTCCGAGAAAGAAAAACGCTCTGCTGGTCCCCCCTCCTTCCTTGCTGTCCCATTGCCAGGTGCCTCGGGGTGACGCCACCCGAAGCTCGTCGATTCCTTCCCACAAAGGATTTCACACTGCCGGTGTGGACGGAGGAACTAATGGATTGTACACAGCATGTTGTTGGGCACTTAAAACTCTACCTGTGCTGTTCTACAGGTTGTTCGGTCACCACCGTGTTTTCCGAGAGCTTTATTGACGTGTAATTCGCACACCATACAGTTCTCCAACTTAAAGTGTAAAATGTGATGGTTTCAAGTCTATTCACAGAATGGCACAACCAGCGCCACAGTCTAATTTTACATTTCCATCACCCCAGTAGGAAACCCAGTGCTTATTTAGCAATCACTCCCCATTTCTTCCTTCCCAGCTGGCCCTGGAAATCTACTTCTTGTCTTAATTCTGAATGTGTGTGTGTGTATAAATGACACCATACAACGTGTGTTCTTTCGTGACTATCTCCTTTCACTTGGCACATTTTTCGAGGTCCACCTGCACCATGGCCTGGATCACGACCTCCGTCTGTCTCCTGAAACCCTTACCCCTTTCACTGCTGTCTAATGCTCCACAGTGGGGCTAGACTGTTTTTGTTCACCCGTTTATCAGTTCATGGACATTTGGGTTGTCTCCACCTTTTGGCTTCTGTGAATAATGCTGCTGTAAACATTCACACACAAGTCATCCCGTGGACATATGTGTTCATTTCCGTTGTAGCAGGATTGCTAGGTCATGTGGTAGCTATGTTGAAAATTTTGAGGAAACGCCGAAATGTTTTCCGAAGCAGTGACAACATTGCACGCTCCCACCAGCCACAGGTGAGAGTTCCAGTGTCTCCACGTCCTCGCCAGCCCGGGTTGCTGCCTGGTGTTTCGGTCACAGCCGTCCTGGCAGGTGTCGAGTGGGCCGCGTTGCGGTTTTGACATGTGCCTTCCTGATGGTTGATACCGTTGCCCAGCTTGCAGTGGCTGCTCAGCCATTTGTCTCGTTTGGAAAGATGTTTGTCCAGACTATGTGTCCATTTTCAATTATGTTATTTTTTGTTGAGAAACTTCAATACAGAAGTTTTAGTTTTGATAAACTCCAATTTGTCCATTTTTCTTTAGTTGTGTATGCTTTTTGGTGGCATGATTAAGAAGACTATTCTGGGTCTCTTGTGTTTCCATGGCAAGTACCATAGAAATCTGTTTTTTAACTCCTGCTAGCACCAAATTAAAAAAAAAAATCTAGCTAATATTTTGATAGAGATTATGTTGAATTTTTGATCAATTTAAAGAATATTTCCATTCTAATAATTTAAAATTTTTTGATCCATGAGCAAAAGATTTCCCATTTACTTAAATCTTTAATTTATTTCAACAATATTTTATAGTTTTCAGAGTGTAAGTATTGTACTTTTTATTAAATTTACTCCTATAAGTACTTTATTATTTTTATTCTATCATAAATTGAATTGTTTTATTAAATTTAATTTTGCTTACTTGCTGCTAGTGGCTAGAAATACAAATGAGTTTTGTATATTGAGCCTACATTCTGCCATGCTGCCAAATTTGTCTGCTGGTTCTCATAGGTTTTATTTGTGGGTTCCTTGGTATGTTCAATATACATTATCCTATCTGCAAATAGAGCTAGTTTTACTGCTTCTTTTTCAGTATGGATGGATTTCGTTTCATTTTCTTGCACTATTGCCCTGTCTAGAAACTCCAGTACACGAGACTAGAATAGACGTGGCAAGACCAGGCTTCCCTGTCTAGTTTCTGACCTTAGGAGGAAGACATTCAGTGTCTCACCAAGAATTATGATGTTTGTAAATGGCTTTTATTATGTTGAGGAAATTCCCTTCTATTCCTATTGTCTTAAGTGCTTTTTTCATGAATGGGTGTTACATTTTGTCAAATGCTTATTGTGCAATATTGGAGTGAAAGTGTGCACTTTGTCCTCTATACTTTTGATATGGGGTGTTACAGAGATTGAGTTTCAGATGTTAAACCAACCTTGAATTCCAGGGCTGAATCCCACTTAGTCATAGTGCATAATCCTTCCTGTGTGCTCTTGGATTTTGTGTTACATTCTTTCATTGATGATTTTTGCATCGTTATCCATAAAACATAGTGTCCAGTATTTTTCATTTCTTGCCAAATGTTTGTCTAGATTTGGCATCATGATAATAATGGCCTTATAAAATGATTTGGGAAGTGGCTCCTTCTTTTCTGTTTTTTAGACAAGTTTGTGAAGAATTGAGAATAATTCTTTCATTGTTTGAGAAAATTCATTTAGTGAGGTCATCTAGGACCAGGCTTTTCTTTGTAGAAAATTTGTAGTTACTAATTCAGTTGCTTTGCTTGCTCTAGTCTGTTCTCGGAGTTTCTATTTCTTCTTCAGCCAGTTTCAGTTTAGTGTTTTTATCTACTCTCTCTTCTGTATTGGTGGTGAGCTAGTTTTGGCCGATTAATTTAGTCTCTACTATGGGTCATGTTTTCCTGTTTCTTTGCATTTCTCTTAAGTTTTGGTTGGATGCCAGACACTGTAAGACATTACAGAGGCTGACAGTTTCGAGTCTTGTTCTGGCACAGTTAGGCCACATAGAAACAGTTCTATTTTTCTAGGTCTTGCTGTCACGCACTCTTAGTTGGGGCCAGAGCAGGCTTCAGTCTAAGGCTGACTATATCCCCTCTGCCGAGGCCAGACCCTCCTGGGTACCACACCTGTTGCCCATGAATTACATGGTTTCCACTCTGGTTGGTTGGAAAAGAAAGTGAGAATGAAAATTGGGTATATGTAATGTTCTAGAAGCCAAGAGAAGAAAGTTTACATGAAGGAACTTCACCTGTGAAGACTTGTTCAGTCTCTAGGCAGCACACCCCTAAATCACAGGTCCGGTTTCCTGCGTACACGGTGGTGTTCTTATGTTTACGGCGAACTTCCTGCCCTTCCTGGCTGGTGCTCACAGGGTCAGGGATGTCTGACCTGGATGCTCAGGTGTGGCGACCGTCGTCAGCCTGGCTCAGTGCTGCTGTGAGGACAAAGCCGTCACACGCTTCCCCACTGGGGCCAAGGTCGTCAGCCTGCAGGGGCTGCCTGACCCAGAACAGGAAGCCAGCCCAGCCCCTGACTCACCAGCATGCTGGGGTCAGTTGACGCCTGTCACTAGCGGGGTCCCCTCCAGCATTGTCAGAGTAAAACACATCTTCCCAAGGACAGGATGGGCTGGCCTCTCTGCACCCAGGACAAGGCCACCCATCTGGCAGGACCATGACGCACGCCTTAGGGTAAGGAAAAATTTTAGGGATATTTCTCCTGATTCTGAAACAAAAGTGCCTTTCGCATGATGACAAACGCCCCATCTTCCACCTGTAGGAGCCTGGTCTTTGGCATAAGACCTCGAGCACCTCCTTTGAGCACTTCGGAAGGTAACAGAGCACGTTGTGACCTTTTAGCTCTTTCACCTTCTTGCCCCTGAGGACTTAGAGCCCCCAAGGCCAGAGCAGCGGAGGAGGGTGGGCCTGCAACAGGCCTGAGAGCACCTGCAGGGGACGCCCAGAGAAGGCCCTGGGGCTGCTGGGCAGGCGTCTTTTGTGTGATCAGCCGGCCCAAGCCCCCGAGGCACCCAGAGCCCGTCCCCTGCCAGCTGGCGCACTCCGGCAGTTCCTGCCCCTCCCCGGGTCTCCATTCTACAAGGCAATGTGCCCGCCCACAAACCACCCTTCCTGCCTCCCCATTTCCTGCCCTGCTTCCCCTGCTCCCCCAGCTAATTCCCATATGGGGGCATCTATAACAGCCCTTGTAGAATGACATGCACGGTCCAGCAGTGATGAGCGGGACACCCAGATCTTCAGCGCAGTCCCGCCATCAGATCAGGGCGCGGGGCTTTGTGCCTGGGCTCTGGGCTGCTTCCCAGGCTCAGGCGTCTCTGAGGGACGAGGGTGCCTTTCCGTGGGGCTCGGGCGTATTCAGGTGCGGTGGTGGCAGCTCTGCTCTGCCTTTTGTTCCTCTCCCCAGCCCTCGTCCTTTCCACTCTGAAGAGCTCCAGTTGCCATGGAAACCATGGGCTGGCTTGGGGTTACCCACAGGGGATCCATCTCCACCAGCAACTGAAGGGCTGGCCCAGCATGCATGATGGGAAACACGCGTGGATGGAGCTTCCCCCCTGGCCCCGCACTGCCAGGCCAGACATGGGCCCCGCGCTTCACTCTGACTCCTCCGTGAGCTTTAAAACCGAGAGATTTAAAACCGAGAACCCGCCTGCGCGGTGCTGCAGCAGCAGAGGAACTTCTGTTCCAACCCGCGTGTCCGCATGTTTCTCCGTCCTCTCTGCGTCCGCGTGTCCAACATGGCCCAGTGGCTGCTCCGGTTCACCTGGAGTCACACGCTCTCCCTTCCTGGCCTGGGAGGCCCGTCAGCCTCACCTCCCCATGGGCACGGCCCTGCAGGGGCATCCCTCTGGTCTTCCTCCTCCACTCTGGGGGGCCCTGGGCCTGAAGGAGCCCCTCAGATCCCTGTCCTGAGGCCCAGGCTGGCTGAGCCACGTCCCCCCTCCCCAACGGCCTTCTGCAAAACAGCTTCCCACGCCTGGGCTGTGACAGGTTCAGATTCATTTTCCACAACTCCAAGGGACACAGAGCCAGGACTTCCCAGCACACGCTTGCTGGGTCTCCAGGGATGTGGCAAATTGGCATTTTGTCTCCAAAATGCTCCTGGAGGGCAGAGACCCGCACATTCTCTGATCACCTCCGGCAGCAAATACCTTGAGAATTCCCACGTCCCCAGGGCCTCGGCTTCTTGATGATCCCAGAGCCTGGCTGTCCCAGCCCAGCCTGCGGGGACCTTGCCTGTTAGGGTCAGACGCCCACGGGCTCCTCACCTGCTCAGTCCAGGTGCCTCCGCCCTAGACTCCCCGGTCCTGCCACCAGCGGGGACCTGCCGCACTCCCAGGCCCCCAGCAGCACCCTTTCTTCCCCAGGAGGGCGGCTCCTTCCTCTTTCCTACTTCCAGGGAAGCTCCTTGCCTTGGACAACAATGACCTCCAGGCGAGGAGTGGCCCTCTCAGAGCAGCTCAGCCTCGCTGAGTCCCACAGCCCGCCTCACCCACGGGGGGAGCCGCTTCCACACCGCCCATGGCTGCAGACACTCGCAAACTCTTTCTGGAAAGATGCAGGCCCATTACACGCAGTCTTCTGTGATTAAATTCAAAATGAATTGCAGAGCACTAAATAGTATTGAAAAGTGTGTGTGTGCTGCAGGGGTAGCACATGCACCGAAGCACTGACACCTTGCAGAGGACTTTCCATGCTCTGTAGTCTCTATCCCACATTTCTCTAATGCCCAAAAGGTTAGATAACATGCGTAAATTATACCCGAGATCAGAAAATAGGCATCTGATATCCCCGCATCACAAAAGGATCTGAGTTGGTGAAGCAGTGCGGAGTGGGAAGTGCTCCCTGCTGCTGCGAGCCGGTGCTCCACCTGCCTGTCCACCGCCTGTGCACGGTCACGAGCGTGTGCGGTGTCCACCCACAGCCAGGGGCAGGCCATGGAGAAAGCCCGCTGGCGTGCTGTGTCTGTGCTCAGCCCCACCGTGCTACAAAGACAGTTCCTGGCAGCAAAGGCCCCTGCGCAGGGCGGGGCTGCCCCCAGCAGCGTCTGAGAACAGTATTTCCGGGTCGCTTTTCCAGCGGCGTGTCTGATGAGGTGCTCCAGCGAGGTAAGGGCAGAGCGGCAGGAGACCAGGAGGTGTCTCGTCCCAGCCAAGGGCAGGACACACGCTAATGAAGACACTTTAGGACACTCACGGCCCGCGCCTCTCCTCGGCCTCCCTCTCCCCTGGAGCTTGTTTCTTCCTCTTCCACCCTCATATTTCTGGTCCTCTCTCTCTTCAAGGCCAGAGAGTGGAAGCAAAACACGAGCTGCGACTCAGGCTACCTGGAAGATCCTTCTGTGCAAACAGTAGCTGCATCTGAGGCCAAACAGAAGTGATAATTAAATTATCCACTGACCCCCCCCCCTGCACCCCTGCCGGGAGTGGAGAACTAACCCACGGCCCGGCAGGCGGGATTCACAGCCTGGCACACGGCAGGGTCCGCCGGGCAAGGCTCCAGCCGGGGCAAGGACGGATTCCAGGGCAGACATCGGGCTCATCCTGTCCACGGCACCGGCTGGGCCAAGAGTGAGCTCAACGTCTCCATCAAAACCTTGCGCTCGGGGGCCTGGTGCCACTCGAGGCACCTGCAAGGTCCCCGCATCCAGAGTTCCCGCCCTCGCAGGCTGGGGTCTGGACCGCCGGCCCCAGAGCAGGCTGTTTACCGGACAGAGACGCGGTGGCCAGCCGCCCTGGTTCTCCAAGTGACTGCAGAGCCGGCTGCTTTGTGCTGTGGATTTGGACGAAAACACAAGCCGCATCCTCGCCAGCGTGTGCTGACGGTGCGTGTGTGACCGTGGGGCATGTGTGTCACACGCAGGGCAGGCATAGCACAGGGGAGCAGCCCCGCCCCGCCCTGCAAGAGTCCTGCTCCCTTGCCCCCAGGCCCCTGTGCTTTCCTGCTGTCCTCCCTCCTCCCTCTCCGCTTCCTCCTCCCTGCCTCTCCCCACTCCTGCCAGGGCAGGATTTATCAAAACAACATGTCCTGTCGCACGGCTGAAGAACAGCCTTCTAAGTGGCAAGCTGTTTATCCAAAGACCTGATTCCCAGCTTCTCCCAGCTTTAATTAAAAACATTTGTAAACAAGCTGACGCTTGTCACAGAAGTCCCATCTACGGGACAATGAGAACACCGAACAATCAGCAGAACGTGAAATTGGGAAGCAGTTTTCCTTTGAACTTTCCAGATGGGACTGGGATATGCGGTTTGATGGAAGATTATGAGCTACATTATCCATCGAATACACAAATATTTGCCTGCTGTATGGGGGGCACAGCGGGGAGTCGTTTCTCAAGCCTTGTCTTACAGCACATAGGCAGGATTCAGCGCCAGCCGCCAGCCATACACAAACCAATGCATTCCGGACATGTTCAGAAAACAAACGCCAGCCAACCACCTGTTTTCTGGTGCCAGCTCCGTGCCACTTGCCTGCTGTGCGCCCAGGCGAGCGAGGCGTCCCCACGTCCCTGCACAGCCGGCCTCGAGGACAAGGCCCCCGGCCACCCACCCTGTCATGTGGCGTGACCCTCAGACAGCCGCTCACTCAGACCTCGCGGCAGTAAGCCATGGCTATCTTTCAAGGCTTTGCCAATTTGGGAGAAACATCCAGAATCACATCCTCCTAGTGAACAGAGAGAAATCTGCAGGAAATTTGAAAAATCAGAATCAAAAGCTCCTTAAGGAAAAAAAAAATAAGCCCCACATGCCACGTGTCACCTACAGGAGAAGCCGGCGATGTTGAAGCTCAAGTCTTCAGAAACGGCACGTGACGGATGTGGTCTCCCTCGCGGTGTCTCACAGAGCAGATCGGTCTCGCCAAAGCTTGCCCGGAAGGGTAAAGATTTCTGTCATCTGGATACAGATGGATTCTTGGAGCATCAATAGCAGTGACTACTAAGTCAATTATGCCGCAAAAAGACAAAGGATGGATTCCAGCACGGAGCAGCGTCGCCCAGAACAGCTCATCAAACACGGCCAGACAAGACCCGTGCGTGGATGAAGGCGGTGGGCGGCTCGCTGGGCATGCGCGGGGCAGGGGCTCTCGATCCCGGGACTGTCTCGTACTTAACGGGCAGGCCCTAAAAATTAAAACTAAAGACGCGTTAAATGCTTCCTCTGCTCACTGCACCTGTTGCACGACCTGCCTCCAGCTGGAAGGAACAAACCCCAGGAAGGTCAGATCCCTGGTGGGGCCTGTCAGGGGTTCAAGTTGGAGCTGGTCACGGATAACGTTCACCAATGTCTCGAGCCAAATTTTAGTGAGACGATGCCTCTTCCTCGTGTATTTGGATGGAATATTGTGTGATGTCTGTGTGTGTGTGTGTACATGTCTATTTGGCTGCACACGGACAGCATCATGACAAGTGTGACGTGGGCACACGATTTCTCTGCCTGCATGGAAACCGGAGTGGCACCCACGGCACCAGCATATCTGGGTTTCTCAGCTCACCTGGGCCCATTCGCAAGACTTGGTCAGCGAGCCGCCTGAGCGGAGTGTCAGGTGAGCACGTGTACAGGTGAGAGACGTGAGGTCAGGAACCAGATCGCTAGTCCTGCGGCGGTCAGCGGACACGCAGGGCTGGAGTAACGGGCGATGCGTGTGATCCTCTTCTCATCCTAAATTCTTTTATTTCAGTGAAATTGATGGCATTTGGTGAAGAGGGTGGGTGAGTGTGGGGGGTATTTTGTGCTTGAACAATATGCCCAAGTGTCTTATATTTAGTACTTCGATTGGACGAGAGAAAGGAAAAGGCAGATTAAAAATCTCCCCCGCCTCCTACACGCCTCCCATGGTAATGCAGCTCCGGGACAATGTCGCTGTTACGTAAGGAAGAGGGCGACGGTTTACAATTTTGGCAGTTCTATTCCTGAATTTAACCACCTTGCAAACAGTGGGAATCGGAGTTCAGCTGCTCCCCTCCTTCTAAACAGGCAGGGGGTCTTTCCTGCTAAATAAGACCGTGTGAGAAATGTGTCTGCAAAGCGCTCCTGAGGGGAGTTGTCTCTGCTCACCGGCTTCTGAAAGGTGTTTCTCCATTCCCGTTCCTGTGCACACTGACATCTCTTTCACTCTTTCTAAATGCAAAGAATCAAGGCTCTCACTTAAAACTTGTTCTGGTCTCAGACTCACGAGCCAAGCCTGGGTCTTACAACATGCCATCAACATGGGGCTGGGACGAGGTCCGCTTGGCTGCGGAGTCCCTATAGTGCCCTGGGTTGATTCTCCTGACCCTCCAGGTAACGTGACACCGAGCGTCCCGCCTCCAGCAGCTCTCTACATCTGTCTCTCTGGGAGGAGCTCAGGTGAGGAAGACAGCCGTGCTTGGTCAGCACTTCCTGGCCATCCCTCTCTAGAAGCACCTTCAGCAAGTTATTCTGGTTGGAGCTGCCTGGGTCTGTGTGTGAGCAGCTTCAGCGTGGGGGACCCACTGGACCCAGCAAGGCTGTCACAGAGCCCGGACTAGCCCCAGGGCGGGATGCCCAGGCCCCGGATGTATTGGTCTCCACGGTGATCTCTGCAAACTCTGTTTGTTCCGCTGGCATCTTCTCTTCTGGGCAGCCACACTGGTCACAGCACGGTGGGTCATGGCACAGGGGCATGGTGGCCGTCCTGTCCCTGTGTTTTCAGTTTGTTCGAGGTAGTAGTGCTTGTCCTCATCTTTATGAAGACGTGGGCAGTGTTTGGGACGTGGGCAGGAACCAGGTACCAAGAGCCCCGCTGCCGTGCGGTGGGGACTGCAGCCCAGGGGCTGTCTCAGAAAGGAGCCCACGGGCCAAAGTCTCTACCCCCAGGATGCTGGTGGCACCTGCCTGCGTCTCCTGCAGCTGCCCTGACAACATGTTACACACCTGACTAAAACAACAGAAATCCCTTTTTTCCCAGTTTTGGGAGTCAGATGTTCACAGTCAAGGTGTTGGCAGGTTTGGCTCCTCCCGAGAGCTGAGGGAGAACCTGTGCCGTGCCCTCCCCCGGCCCCTGGTGGTTCCAGCGGCCTTGGCGTGCTGGGCTGGGGGAAGCACCACTGAAATCTCAGCCTCTGTGTTCGCGTGGCCGTCCTTCCTCCGTGTCTCCGAGTCTGGAACCTCCCTCTGCCTTCCTCATGTAAGGACTTGGGATCGACCCTAAGTGTAGGATGACCTCATCTCAGGGCCCTTCACCTAATTGCATCTGCATGTCTGACCCTAATTCCAGACAAATTCTCATTCACAGATGCAGGACGCGGACCCGTCTGTTGCACGTTGTGAAATTTCCATACCTTTCTTTAAGACTGTTTTATCTTTTTAATCTTTGTTTCCCTTTTTATTCTTCAAATTGGATCGTTTCTATTGTCTGTGTTCGAGTCTGCTGACTCTCTTTACTGTTGCCTCTAATCTTCTGTTAACCCTCCCAGTTCACGTTTTACTTAATTTTTTATACTTGTCCAGCTCTCAAATCTCAACTTGGTTCTTTTTTTTTTTTTTTTGTCATTGTATATCTCTCTGCTGAGAGTACCCTCTGTTTATATATTGTGTCTATGTTTTCTTTTAAGTCCTTGAAAATCTTTACAGTAGCTACTTGAAGTCATTGTCTGCTAATTACAACATCTGTGTCATCTCAAAGTTACTTTTTATCAACTGTTCTTCCTTCTTTTCTGGATTTGGGTCACATTTTCCTCTTTATAGATATTATTGTGATTGAATACTGGTCATTACCAGTGCTGTGCTGTAGAGCTCCTGGCCTTTGCTCTGAGGGGTGATTTTTATTTGCAAAGACAATGAACTTGCCTGGAATCAACCACGGTCTGACTCCTCTGTGGGGGGAGGCAGCTGAATCCTCAGCTCCACTATTTCAGTTTTCAGTCCTGTTTTCCCACCGTCCCCACTGTCCCCCTGCATGTCAGTGTGGTGGTCAGCCAAGGGTTGCCGGAGCTCACACATAGTAGGGAGGCTCACACCGACTGTGGCTCCCTCCCTGCCTTGGTTTCCCCATTTGTTTCTGGCTGCACGTGGAAGGCCAGTCCCGCATCTGTCCCCAGGGCTGTCTTGCCGGCATGGGCTGTCATTCTACCACCCCAGCTGTGCAAACTGTGCAGGGTCCTCGGTTAAAACACAAACGTCCAAAACCTCGACCACCACGGTGCGGTTTTCAGGCACAGATTCCCTCTGCGTCCTCCTTGCCGTGGGTCTTTCTCCACGGCCTGCACGGAGATTTGCTTAAGGGCACATTTTTAGTGCAGATTTTGTCACTGTTGTCTGTGTAAGAGTGAATTTGGCTAAGCTGTTCTGTCATTAACCTTTAACAGAGCTTTGCTAAAGATCTGGCTAAGTAACACCGATTCTGGATTCTGAAGAAAGAATGTTTTAAAGGCCATATTTTAGGTCTACAAAGACTAGAAACTCCACATGATGGTGACAATAGCCTTAATCATCTACTTCCACTTGTCACCTTAAGAACATACATCCTGTGACTAAATTATGAGTTACTAAAATCAGAGTATAATTACTGTATCCACAAAAAAACTGTTGGCGAGGTTTTTGTACGGCTCCCTGGGGTTTCAATCGAACCGTGTCAGGGAGCGTTCCATCAGTTATTCCGGAACTTGCCCTCTGATGTGTGCTACCTAATGTGCTAGTAGTTGCTCCCGGGGTCCCAGCTACTGCCTGGCACCTCCTGAAGCACAGAGGACGGGAAATGGTGAGTGCTGGGGTCGCTGTCTGCGGCGGGACACCCGGCGACCCCTGCGGCCCGCACGGGCGGAGCGGCAGAGCCTGAGGCCGGAGGTGGCCTGAGGGTGGGGATTTGTTTCTCGTGGCTTCTTTGTTAACTTTCTGTGTTTGTTCTCGAAAAGGTGGGAAGGGACTTCTCTCTGCACTGAGGAGGAGTGAGCGAAAAGAGAGACTCTGATAGCAAAGAAGTGGAAGGCGCCGGTAAGCACCAGGACAGTCTGGGAGGTTGTCGGGAGGTTCTGCGTTAGAATGGCCGATGGGCCTTTGGGCCGCGTATCTCTCCGTCTTAACAGGAGCGCAGGTGACGGGACTGAGGCGGGTGGAGATGTCAACAGGCGACGGCCCAGGAAGCTGCTTGGGCTCAGCCCAGCTGTCCCCAGTTCTCGAGAAGCAGACGCCTCCTTTACCTGCGTCATTGCAACGCCGTTTATGCGTTTCTTGGCGGCGGGTTATCGGGAGGCAAAGGAGACGCTTCCCGCCCCCCTTGCCGCATGGATGATGGCTGCTAAGGGGCCCGTCCTGTTGTCTCCAGGATGCCTCCATCCAGACGACGGGCACAGTGGTCGTTCCCCGCCAGGTCATAGGGAAAGATCCCGAACTTCAGTTCTGCAAACTCAGAGACTGGCTTGTCCACGGTTTTGCTGTGGAGGTGGGGAACCAGGTCAGGGCCAAGACCTCGAGAGTGTCCCCGAGCACGCTGGAGGCCAAACTGCGTCAGGACCCGGCTTCCCCATCCCCCGTGGTCACTGCCCTCTCTGCTGTGGCCACAGAAACTGTGGCAGGAGCACGCTCGTGGCGGAGCTCTCCATGAGGAGCGACTCTGTCTTCCCCGTTTAACAAGTTCAAAGCCACCCGATGCTTAATGAAGATTTCTTTTGAAAAGCACAGGCCTGCGTGGCCTTTGTGTGGGCAGATAGAGTCCCCAACGGCAGCCGCCGAGGCCCTGGCTCTGCTGACCTGCACAGGGGCTTCATATCCCATGACATGAGTAACCTGCGTGCTCTCCTAACCCAGGCCCTGCCAAATGCCCAGGCCAGTTCAGATGCTCAAGAAATTGAGAGTTGTAGCCACTGATGACGTGCTAGTCGGAAACTCACTTGGAAAGCAAAGTCGCCAGCTGGT
>CAUYRT010053164.1:0-41898 GCA_963574885.1 Lepilemur ruficaudatus
AAATATATATAAAAAAAATTAGCCAGGCATGATGGCACATACCTGTAGTCCCAGCTACTTGGGAGGCTGAGGCAGGAGGATCGCTTGAGCTCAGGAGTTTGAGGTTGCTGTGAGCTAGGCTGATGCCATGGCACTCTAGCCTGGGCAACAGAGAGAGACTCTGTCTCAAAAAGAAAACTTTGAGCTTTTGTATCCTTTAAAAAAAATTATATGGCAAGGTGGTCTTAAATGGTTAAACTGACAGCTTAAGAAAATACCTTTTATTGATCCCCTTTCCATGATCCAGATGCAATTGTTTATTCCTATTTTAACTTTCAGATTTGTATTCACATAGGGTATTTGTTACAGATGAACTCTGCAAATGAGAAGTTCAAAAAAAAGAATTGGGAATAAAATGTGTAATTTTAGGACACATTTAATGAATACTGTATATTTAGTAATATGTTTTACAAATAAAAAACCTTAATCACAAGTTAGGTTAAGGCTTAATATTTTATGTGAAAATAATCATTTTCTGATGTCTAAAATATCTAACAATTTATAAAATATTCTAGTTATGCAGAAGAAGGTGAGAAAACTATTAATTCAACCTTGTACTTAACAACTTTTTATTTGATAAGACAATATAGCCTTTATTCCTCATGAATAAAAACTATAATATAATATCAAAGTAACTCAAAATTTCAAAAATGAAATATCTACTGAATTTATGTTACCTTTGTCAAGTATAGTATATCTTACAATATTTCTCATATTTAATACGTCTTACATAAAGAATCCAACTACATTCTAATTTTTTTTTTTTTTTTGACACAGAGTCTCACTCTGTTGCCCGGGCTAGAGTGCCATGAAGTCAGCTAGCTCACAGCAACCTAAAACTCTTGGGCTCAAGTGATCCTCATGCCTCAGCCTCCCAAGTAGCTGGGACTACAGGCATGTGCCACCATGCCCAGCTAATTTTTTCTATATATATTTTTAGTTGTTCATATAATTTCTTTCTATTTTTAGTAGAGATGGGGTCTCTCTCTTGCTCAGGCTGATTTTGAACTCCTGACCTTGAGCGATCTTCCCACCTCGGCCTCCCAGAGTGCTAGGATTACAGGCCCTGAGCCACCACACCTGGCCCAACTTCATTCTTTAAGAAACTCTTGAATAGGTGTTAGAATTTTTTAAGAGTAATTGATTTTTTAAAAAAATTAGCATGATGTAAATGAAAGTAGTTTGACTGATGAAACTTTATAGATAGTATGGTATATTTTATTTTAGAAGTCTTCTAGCTTTCTTCTCCACAGGCATCAAGGGGCAATTATTGAGCTAATTATTTTTCCTATTTCTTCCTAGCTATATTTCAATCCAACTTGTATGATGTTTCATTCTTTACCAATTTTTCCTCCCTTCTAAATTGACTATTTATGGCCAACATTTTTGTGGGCACTTTCGCCTTATGAAAACATACATGGTATACAGTTATTGCAGAGACTTATATTGTGACTAAAATGATGAAGATCAATGTGTGCATGCTTAAATGTCACTTCTGAGAAGCCCTATTCTAGCCTTCCCCTTCACAGGTGAGGCAGAATTATTCACACCCTCCGCTAAACCCAGTTTGTTCTTACTGTGAGTATAAATAATGCCTTTCATTTTTTTAAAATTAGTTTTACATATGCATGTCTCTCCTATAGATAACAAACTTCTTATGGACTAGGTCTAGCTTTTACTAATATTTATATGCCTGGCAGGTAGGAGAGCCTTAATAAATGTACATTGAATTAATGCCGAAATACCCCGTGGTCTCCCTTTTACATATCCATTAATGACACTGCTTTATTTTTTATTGGCTGTTATATTATTTTCAAATGCATATATTTCCTCTCCTTTCATGAAGTTTTAGTAAGGAGTTGGGGAGTTGTGTGTGCTATATCTGACAGTGAACATGTTTTCACAAAATATATTAATAAAATGAGAATCTTGAAAGTGAGAATTTTTCCTTCTAGATTTTTATTTAAAATATATGGAAAGGGAAATGGAGCATGTTTATACAGAAAATTTGAGTGAATATGACAAATGGCTTCTTAGGTAGTCTACTTTTAATTATTACTAATTTGGGTATGCCATTTCAGAGAAGAAAAATCTACAGTACATATCTTTGCAGATGCAGAACTGATTCATGATACACATAACCTAATAAAAGTAATGTATGTTTGTGTATGCGTGTGTGTGTATACATATGCCTATAGTTGTAGATATGTACACAAATCATGGGATTTGCAATTTTCCAGTGACTCAGTAAATTACAGAAATAATCATGCTGTGTTATGGCAGGTATAGTATGATTTTGAATTACACTCCCTGTTTCCTCACCATGTGCTTGAATAAATAACATGACTACAGCCATATAGATAGATAAATATTATTTTTCTTATCCACTTAGAGAAGTATAAGTTATCATTTTATACATTCATAACATTATATGCTCCTTTTCCCCAATCTCTTTTTCCACACTGACTTCTTCCCTATCCCCTACATGGTAGAAAGAGCCATTTGGACATTTGGAATTTTAGGAAAATACAGTGATCATTTGTATTCTCTTGTCCCAACCCCACTCTGGGATACACAGATTCAGAGCTGTTCTTACTCCTTTTCCACAACTCTTTTTCCAATCCCACCCTAACTTCCTTCTCACCCTGAATATAAGTAAAGACCTTTTGAATTTTAGATCCATGGAGATTGAGAAGGTTTAGCTCTCCCTTAGACTGGCTGACTTGTTTTTATTCGTTTCTTTGTTCTTTCTTTTTAATACTTTTTTATTTTTAAGTCTTAGAACCAGGTTACTGTATGTAGGGAAATTGATTTGAAATGCCTGGAGAGGCTGGATGTAAAACATGTCAGTTTTGTAGCAAATGGAGGAAACGGCTATGAATGATTTCTAAGTCAGCTTGGAGCGGAGTTAAGAGCTGTGCTAAAGGAATAATCGGTATCACAACAAATGATTCTGCCATAAAATGATGATTAAATTGTTCTGTTAATTCAGGGCAACCTTTAATATCACTTTTTGTTTGTTGTGTGTAGGAAGAAAGGAAACTGTCATTTAATGATCGTCTACTATGACACGTGATCTGTACATTACACGTGTTGTGTGGGACTAGTCTGTGGACTAAATTCTGAAACATTTCCATAGGACTAAATGGCTCTGGGAGGTGGGAGGCCATCTTGTCCTTAGTGACACACCTGGCAACCGTTACCCCCGCCCCGCCCCTCTAAGCCCGCGCCAGGGTTCCGTGGTCGTGATTGGTGGCTGAGTGTGCCCTTTGCCCTTTGCCCTTTGCTCTGAAAACGAAAGGAAGAAACGTTGGGCTTGTGACATAGGTCACTTAAAGAGCATTGGGCGCTCCGGTAGTAATGGGGCTGCTCCCGTGATGTGCTTTCCTCGGAGCTAACCACATCCTCCTGGGGACCAGCTGTCTGATTACGACACATTCATCAAACAGTGATCGTATCCCGCAGTTCGCTGGTGTTCTTGTTCGTACATTTATGGACTTTCTGGGGGGCAAGGGGATTATTGCCAGGCCTAACCCAACCTCTAGGCAGACTAGTAAACTCCAGAAAGTCGTTAATATTTGAGAATTTCTCCTAAGAATGAATAATCTGGACATTGAGTAGCTGAACTGAATGGCAGAACATTTTACAAGTGCTCTGATCTGGATGTGGTAAAGTTGAGTGCCCTTACTGTCTATTGGCTCGATAATACTAGATTGAAACATTAATGCTTTTTGTTTGAAGATTCGTTTCATTTCATATTACTTCTAAATTATACTCAACTCACTCAAAATTTCAACCAGAGCATTTTGGAGTAGACTTCTGCTATTTTATATCCTTTCTGTATTTTTTAAAAATTTGCATCAACATAGCTGGAATGAATCGCCCTGCTCCCGTAGAGATTGCATACAGGAATATGAGATTTCTTATGTTGCACAACCCAACCACGTCCTCCTTTACCAGATTCTTGCAGGAACTTAAGAAGAATGAAATTACCACAATAGTAAGAGTATGTGAAGCAACTTACAATGCTACTATTTTGGAGAAAGAAGGCATCCAGGTTGTGGACTGGCCGTTTGATGATGGTGCACCACCATCCAGTCAGATTGTTGATAACTGGTTAAATCTTATAGAAAATAAATTTCGTGAAGATCCTGGTTGTTGTATTGCGGTTCACTGTGCTACAGGTCTTGGGAGAGCTCCAGTGCTGGTTGCCGTAGCATTAATTGAAGGTGGAATGAAATATGAAGATGCTGTACAGTTAATAAGACAAAAGAGACGTGGAGCTTTTAACAGCAGGCAACTTTTGTATTTGGAGAAATATCGTCCGAGAATGTGATTGAGCTTCAGAAATGTCAGAAACAACTGCTTCATTTGGTAAAGGGAACTGTCTGATGCTATGGCCTTGGAAATGAAACTTGAGATGGGACATCTTTTATTTTATATATCAGCCAATATGGAGCCTTGGTGAATACTGAATCTACTGAAGCTTACATAAGAACTTTGAAAAGTTGTTTTAGCAGCTCACAAGCTAATAAGAATTGGTTCCCTTGTGTTTGACGTAATTTTGAAACTCAGTAAAAGATTCTAGCTCTCCAATATTTAAAATGTTTTTCATTTCTATCAATTATATCTTATCAATATATAAGTAATTTAGAACAGTGAGGTGCTGAAATACCCAACACAATACTTGTATAATTTTTTCTTATACAGAGCTTAGGTGGTTTATTCCATTACTCATATTAAACACTGAAGGGATAACCTATGTGGTCACCTGCTCACTTTACTTTTATATCTTCCATATTCAAACTGATACATAGAAGGATTTATACAACCAGGAGGGTTTGCTGGATTTGTACAAAGTCTTTAGGTGATTATTTAATTTGTTTCTATAAATTTCATTTCTGTGCTATTATAAAAATTTCCATTTTGAAAAATCACACACACACAAATCTCTGGTTGATAGTTCAATCTACTTTGCATAGATACATCTATCTTTAAAGTCTCCAGACAAAAAAGAGTTATTGAAGTTTGCACTTTGGGGTGCAACTTATCAAAAATGGCCTAAGAAAATAATGGGAGGAGGCTTTTAATATTTCTAGTAAAATATTTTCTGTCTTATGTGGGGTATATAGGGAATATTTTAGTAAATGTTTTTAAATTTAGCATGTTTTAAAAGTAGAAATACTTTGTTATTATACCTACACATGTTAAATGTTCTGGAGATCCTGTAATATTTTGTTCTGTACTTATTAGAAGTTATTTACTAACTATTATTTGTATTAGAACTCGGTTAACATATATTCATTTATTTAATATAATGGGGAGAAGAGTAATAAGTTAATGCTGTGCACATTTTGTTTCAAATAAATATCAATATTCATAATAACTTTCTGTAAAGTGATATCACATGACGTTGCTGCCAAAAACAGTGCAGTGAATGAAATATCTTTTAATAAATATATGTGGTGTTTTGGCAAAACAAAAAAGTCTCATTTCACTATTTGAAATATTTTTGGGTATTGAATACTTTTTAAATCCTAGGCATGGGAAATGCTGCCATACTGCAAGTATGGCAATGTAAACAACCTCAAGAGCACAAAGGTGCTACTTAGCCATCACTGTTTATAGAAAAAGAGTGATCAGACAATGTTTACAGAAAAGGACAATACCGAGAAAGAATAATGTAGTATATTGAATTATTGTTTCTATTTTTCATTTTCCTTCAATGGAAACATTCTTCCATCCTCTTAATCAGGGCCTCATAGTGGTTGAAGTGTATTTTCCTGCTTTATGAGTTTGTACTTGACCATGTGTTTTGTTTTGGCCAATGGGATGTTAGTTGATGTGATGTAAGCCAAGGCTTGAAATGTTCTACTACAGTTTGGCTTAGCCCTCTTGACACCTCTGCTATCTCCATGAGAAAAAAATGCCCTAAATAGCCACTCTCCAATCAGCTTGGGTTGCAGAATGAGACATGTGGAGCATAAGCTTGGTCTATTACCTGGAGCTAAGTCCAGTTGAGCTACGAGATACTAATTAAGCTGAGTCTGGATCAGCTAAACCCTAAGCCACTGAGAAATTGAAATTTTTTTTATTATGAAGCCTTATTGAAGCAAAGCTAACTAAAACAGCTAGCTTTCCAGTACAACTTGAATAAAGTGTGAAATGCTGAGATAATAATTCATGAACATGATGAAAATCCCAGAATATTAGATGAATTAATTGCACTTTAATATATTTTAATATATAATATTATTATATTATAGTAAAGTATATTATACTTTATATATACTATATTATAGTATACTATAATATACTAATAGAATATATTAGAATATAATAGAATATTATAATAGAATATATTAAAGTAATATTATTATTGCTTTAAGTTCTGAAAGACTTATTATATTTAATATAAAGTTTGAATTTATTTGAAATTGTTTACTAAAGGTCAAGGACCATGTCTCAGCTTTCGTTGTATGGCAGCACTTCACACAGTGCTTGATATAGAGTAACTGCTCAATTTTCGTTGAAATAAACTAACCCAGACGCTCTGAAACAATAATATATAATCATTATAAATATCATTGAATTTAATCCGGTGTAAAATTGCTGGATTGAAATATTTCACATTCCGTGGGCCATAGTATGGTCAGCAGGTTTTTGTTCAGTTGTGTTTTAATATCAGGACCAAAAAGCTTGACAAATTATACAGTCTGAAGACTGAAGTTGTATTACTATCCTTATGCAAATTCAAAACACACTGTGATAGTTAATCTACCCACATATAATTAAACAGAACTAAACATAACAGTTCGTGGTGCAAAGTTTTTTTTTCAATTATTTTCCCTCATTTTTTCAATGTGAATCCAAAGTGACCCTTATTCCACCTAATATATTGAGTGATAAAACTAGTAAATGATAATATATTTTTATTCTTAAAGGCAAATAAGCAATGTAAAGCAGTAATAATTCCCAATTGGTTCTGATGGTGGTAAAGTATGTACATATACATAAATGCTACTTTTATCATCTAAATTGACATAGTGACTACAAACTGACACCAACACAACAAAAAACTGGCCTAAAATGTCAATCATAGGAGTTTGTTATATATACATTCTTGCCACGATAGATTTAGCTATCTCATTGCAAATTTTTCATATTCTATTTTAACAACACAAATTATGAATAATTCATTTAAAATAATGCCTAGAATTTCAATTTAATTTTTCTTTAAACATGATTCATATGCTATAATTCGACATTTTATATACTTTAAGGTTTTTAAAAATAGATTATTTTCTGCTCTCCTTAAATACCTTGGATTCATGTAAACACTAAAATTGTTTGGTCTTTTTCTGATATCCTAACCTGATGTTTCCTTCTGAGTACAAATTATCCAAGTTTTCGAAATTAGGTATCAACCTGTATCAGCTAGGATGTTCTTCCAAGACTTTATATTGAAAGGTCATGCTTAAAATCAAATTTTAAGGGCAGGCAATAACTCTTTCTAAATTTAAAAGAAAGGTATACAAGTAACCAAAATCATTGACGCATTACCTCATCCAGAAATATATATGGAAGTGTCTAAGAAAAAAGACACATTTTTTATATAAGTGGCTCAGTGTTTGTATTTGTGGATTTGAGTTTGAGCTTATGTTACATAGGAAGTTAAAAATAGTATTTTCAGACTGCGTTTCATCAAAGTGTTTTCTCTTTTGGTAGATCTATCAAAATTGCAGTAAGTCTGCTCCAGTCAGGTGCTATTTTGTAAGACACAATGATATAACAATGGTTCAATTGTTGAAGCTATGATGATCAATTTGCTGTTTGGAAAAGTACAAGTATATTCTAAGATTTGAAACATTTTATGGTTCTCCACTTTTATCCATGATATCTCACTCTCCAAATTCAATGTAAAAATTAAAGAATATATACTTATTTAGATCTATAACAAAAACATTTTCTTAACTGTCTTCTTCTAACTGCACTTCTCAAGTAACTGTGGAAGTGTATCACATAAGCATCGCTATTAAAAATACAAAAAGAAAAGTGATGGATCCTGGAGTTATATATTCTTTTTCTGATGTTATTATTTTAGAACAATAATTATGTTGAATTAAAATTAAATTTAATTTCTTCAAAGTTATCTTTGAAAGTTTGTATACCCTTCTGATTGAATCATTAGCCATTATTTTATCTTAACTCTATTATGTTTAAGATTATTTACAAGTATCAACAACTTTGGGGCATATAATTCTCCCTTTCTCTCTCTGTATCTCTCTTAAACACACACACACACACACACACACACACACACACACACACACACTACTGACTTATTTAAAATATTTTTCCCAATTCACAGCTTATAATGGTAGTTAGACTGGTGGTAGACAGCTTCATCCCAGTGCTTTCTATGTATATAACATGCTATAACACAAAGACAAATTCAATGTTTTGTTTTTTTTAACTACACAAGAATTCCCTATTCATTATACATGAGCTGTAGAGCTTGGAAATGCCTCACCAAAAGCATCACCTTGAGAAACATAAACTGCCCTACTACTTCTTTGGCAAATTTAAATGCTATTATCAAAGCCAGCAATTATTCTTCTTTATTAACAGCTGTAAAGGGGCCGTTTGTTTCCATGTTGGTGTTTATTAAATTAATCTTCGTTTTATTGAGTGCCAAAATGTGAATATGCCAGTGCCTCTCCATATCGGTGTACTATACAATTGCAGGACTAGATATAGCTCTTCCTCTCAGAAAGAGAAATGTAATTTTGGTAGAACTATCGATTTATAGAAATTAAATCAGATATAAAATTAGTATGTTTGTGTTTGGTATTTTTTGCAGTTTGCTTTATTGAAAATATGGTCACAATGAGTAAATAAGCAAAGATAATGGTCATACCATTGTACCTATAGCGAATGATTTATTTGCCTTCTGGATTAAATATTACAAAGCACTTACAAATTAAAGGGCAAATTAACATAAAGCCCTGAGAAGCCATCATATCACATTTAAATAATGAAGTTGATGTGTACCCCCACTTTCTGGGCTCTCAGTTTTTTTAAGAATTATTTTTTCCTAATAGATTTATTGATATACAACTCACATGCCATACAACTCACCCATTTAATGAGTCCAATTCAGTGGTTTTTAGTATATTCACAGAGTTGTATTACCATCACCAAAATAAACTTTAGAACAATTTAGAACATTTTCATTGTCTCACAAAGCAAGTCTATTCTTTAGCTATCACCTCCTAGCCCCATCCCTCACCTCCAGCCTTAAATAAACACCAATCTACTTTCTATCTCTATATTTGCCTATTCCGGACCTTTGGTGTAAATGGTATCATATAATATGTGGTCTTTCATGACTGGCTTTATTTACTTAGCCTAATTTTTTCAGGGTTTATCCATGTTATAGCTGTATCAGTACTTCATTCCTTTTTATGGCCAAATATTATTTCATTATATGAATATAGCACATTTTGTTTGTCTATGCATCAGTTGATATACTTTGGGTTGTTTTTACCTTTAGGCTACTATGAATACTGCTGCTGTGAACATTCTTGTACACATTTTTGTGTGGTCATGTGTATTTTCATTTTTCTTGGGTGTAAACCTGTAAGTGAAATTGTTGGTCAAATGTTTTAAGTTTCTGAAGAACTGCCAGACCATTTTCCAAAGTAGCTACATCTTTTTACACGATAGCCTGCAGTAAATGAGAGTTTTAGTTTCTCTAACATCCTTCCAACCCTCGTCATGGTCTGACATTTTTGATTATAGCCATTCTACTAGGTGTGAAATGATGTCTCATTGGTGTTTTGATTTACATTTTCCTGGTGATTCATGATATTGAGAGCCTTTTCATATGCTTATTGGCCATTTGTATATCTTCTGTGGAGAAATGTCTATTCAGATCCTTTTCCCACTTTGGATTTATTTGAGTTATTTATCTTTTTTGTTATTGAATCTTAAGAGTTATTTATATATCATAGGCACAAATCTTTTATCAGATAAATGATTTCCAAATATTTCCTCCTATTCTGTAGGTTGTCTTTTCACCCTTTGTAACATCCTTTGATGCACAACTTTTTAAATTTTGAAGTTCATTTTATTTTATTTTTGCTTATACTTGTACTTTTGGTATATCCAAGAATCCATTGCCAAATCCAAGGTTACAAAGGTTACCCATGTTTTTTTCCTGTGAATTTTATAGTTTTAATTTTTACATTTAGGCTATTGATTAATATTTAATTAATTTTTGTATGTGATTTGAGGTGAGAGTTTAACTTCATTCTTTTGTGTGTTGCCATACAGTACTGTCTGTTGAAAAGGCTGTTCTTTCCTCATTGAATGAGCTCAGCATCCTTGTTGGAAAATGTTTGTCATAAACATATTTTAATTTTGTTAATATGTAATATATTTACTATTGCTATTTTAAATGAATAAATATTATATAATTACTCAGTTTTAATATTGATATCAATAATAATAGATATAATCCATGTAAATAGAATACCTTGTGGATATCTAGTAGTTTTTGAGTGTTAAAAAGTACTGAAAATAGGCCGGGCACGGTGGCTCGTGCCTGTAATCCTAGCACTCTGGGAGGCCGAGGCAGGAGGATGGTTTGAGTTCAGGGGTTCGAGACCAGCCTGAGCAAGAGTGAGACCCCCCGTCTCTACTAAAAATAGAAAGAAATTAGCCAAGCAACTAAAAAAAATAGGAAAAAAAATTAGCCAAGCACAGTGGCACATGCCTGTAGTCCCAGCTACTTGGGAGGCTGAGGCAGGAGGATTGCTTGAGCCCAAGAGTTTGAGGTTGCTGTGAGCTAGGCTGACTCCAGGGCACTCTAGCCTGGGCAACAGAGTGAGACTCTGTCTCAAAAAAAAAAAAAAAAAGTACTGAAAATAAAGTGGTTAGGGTTATGGCAAAGACAACAGAGTTCTGGAACCAGCAGCTGTACCAGTGATTTTTCAGATTATGGCATAGGCAGCATGGTCTGAGAACTGAAAGACATCTGGAGTTGTAGCTATCCTTTTTGACAGGAATCTTTCTAATTCTGATTGTCTGATCTTGGCAAGGTCTGAAAGCTCCTTAGTGACCCATTTCTGTTTTATGGCTTTGAGATTCAGCCCATTTTGTGTATTTCAGCCCTGTCAATTATTCAGTAATACATTTAATGTTGTGTAATTAATCTCATTCCTTTTAAGATAGCTGTTAAAGATTCTTTTCTGTGGCAGAGACTGGAAACAGCATAAAAGTAACAGCAGATTTAATAAAAGAACCAAATAAAAGTTCTAAAAACAAACAAAATTGGAAGAAAAAGTCTTGGAGAGACAAAAGAATTAAAAAATACAGAAGAGAAGATAAAATAAATAGGACATAGTAGCAAGAAGTTCCAACATTATTTTAATTGGAGTCCCAAAGGAGAAAAAATAAATATTAGAGCAAAAGAATATTTCAGAGGCAATGCCAGGCAACGTCAAAAATCAATTTTAAAAATTGGTAAGAAATCTCTGCAAAGTCCAAGGAGGATAGATACACAGAAAGGAACACCAATTAGACAGAAAATGGTTATTTGAACAGAAACAGTGGAAAATTGAATACAATGGAATTGTTACCAAAAGTTGAGTGCTTTTCCCTGAGACTGAACGAAGAATGAGGACAAGCAGCTTAAGGAGAAGGAAAGAGAAATTTATTAATTGGTCAGCAAATGAGGAGGATGGCAGACTCTCCTCTTGCAAAAAAGCCACTATCCTATCCATAAACAGAAATAAAGAGCTTTCAAAGGAAGTTTTCAGCTTCAGGCTATTGCTGTTTAACTATGGCATTTCAGGTGAAGACAATCTTGGTGACCTCTGACCCGACAATTTGTTGAGCCATCTCCAAGGTACAAAGAACAAAGGACACTCCTCTGTCCCCCTGATTACTGGCCTCAGACAGGAATGCAGGTTTTCATTCCTAGAAAGTGTGGGGGTGGGCTTTCAAAGATAACTCTTAAAACCTTTTACTCTTTTTCAGGTCGTTCCCTCTGTTACAGAATGATACAAAGTCCCCCATGTTCTTGACAACACATGGCCGATTAGGTTGTTTGTTTTAATTTTAGCCATTCAGATGGGTGTTTAAAAGTATCCCACTATGACTTTAATTTGTATTTCCCCAAATAATAATGATATTTAGAAACTTAATACATTTATTGGCATTTTGGGTCTCTTCTTTGTGAAGTAATTTTTCACTCCTCGTCCATTTTAAAAATTACTTTTTATAAAATTTGCTATTGAGGAAAAATTCCTGACTACATGGTCTTCTCAAGCACACATTGAAAATCTATGAAATGTAGCCATATAATCACGAAGCAAATCTCACTGAATCTCAAGAAAAATGAAACCATAAAGTTTATTCTCTTATCAGTATAAAACTGTCTTAAAAATCAATATAAAAAGATAACTAAGTTCCCCATCATGTTTGACATAATATCAATTTTTTTTTTTTTTTTTAGACAGAGTATTGTTCCGTCACCCAGGCTAGAGTGTCCTGGCATCAGCCTAGCTCACAGCAGCCTCAAACTCCTGGGCTCAAGCAATCCTCCTACATCAGCCTCCTGAGTAGCTGGGACTACAGAAGTGCCACCACATTCAGCTAATTTTTTCTATTTTTAGGAGAGAGGGGATCTCACTCTTACTCAGGTTGGTCTCGAACTCCTGCCCTCAAGCGATTCTCCCACCTTGGCCTTCCAGAGTGCTAGGATTTATAGGTGTGAGCCACCAGGTCTTGTCCATAATATCAATTTAAAATTACCTATAGGCCAAAAACAACATCACAGTGGATATTAGCACTTCAATGGTAATAAATTATACTGATAATAAAGATGGTTACAAAATTATAATGAAAATAGAACACTGCAAAGCATACTAAACCTCAAAAGAGGAAATGAAAGGAAATAGTACACAATAGGAGGTAATCAATAAAGTCAAAAAATTGGTTGATTATCTTAGAGAGCTAATCAGAAAAATGAAGAAATATGACAATACCTACAAGCAATACAGATGGGAATAGCCTTTCAAATCTAGGAGACATCAAGAAAGATAATGAGATGATACTATGAATAACTCTATAATAATAAACTGGGAAATTTAGATGAACTCGGCAGATTACAAAAAGATACCAAATTGGCTGAATAGTTATATAATTATTAAATGAATTGAATCAATTACATTATTTCCCCAAGAGCACTTCAAGCACAGTTGGCTGCATTGGAGAATTACAACATTTGTATAATGGAAAATATACAACCAAGAGTTTACAAAAGCTCTTTCAGGAAGCAGAAATAGTTGGGACAATCTCAACTATTGTGAGAAATAATACTTTTCTGTAAGCAGAAGGGATTCTCTCTTATCATTCTCCCAGCTCATATAATGGGACTGGGTTTTCCTCCATTTTTCTTGGAGTATTGCTTCACTATCAGTCTATTCTATAGCATGGCTTAGAAAATATTCTCCATTACCTTGCAACAGCACAAGGAGAGATAAATAAGAGACACATTAAAGAAATAAGAGAATGTGAAACACTGTTTATGCTCCTTCTTATCCCTTATTCATTCCGATCTGATTTTTTTTTTAGTTGGATTTGTTATTGAGAGTATTTGTTCTATAGCTCTAAAGATTGTACACACTGGTAATGGCAGTACAATACAAACACATTGAAATATAAGCTTCAATTTATTTTCCATTCCCTAGTTAAATTCAGCCAATAAAATTTTGAGATTACTAATAATTTAAATAACTCCCTAAGTCAGTTTTGTTTTGAATATTCTTCTTATGTAAGAGCTAGAATAAAATAAAATAACCTAATAATTAAGAAATGTATCACCAGGACTCCTATTATAAGATCTAGTGGAATTGTTGTGTCCTGTTTTTAAGTCATTACAGTTTAAGGAGTGAAATTTAATAATCAGCATAGAAAGGGTTTTCACAGTTATCTAAGGAAATAGTGAGAGCTAATAAGAGACTAACATGAAAAGACTAGCTTGCCGTTTGTCAGAATAACCACTGATAAAAATAGTGAGCTCTTCAAGTACCTGCTGTTATTAGTCCCACAGGTTCTGGCAATGAAATCATTATAATGATGAACAGTCATTGTTAATGAAAATGAAGATTACACAGTAACCTCAACAAGGGAACTATTCATATAATAGAAAAATTGACTTGAATCTAATCAATGAACACCAGAATAAAGGTTGGTTTACAACAGTAAGAAATTTGACTTCTCAGGCCCCAGATGGTGTTTTAGCACTTTGGTTACTGTGGCCCTGCAAGGATGAAAACAAAAACAAGCTAATAAGGATTAAAAAACTAAACTCTATGTATAGATAGTATATACCAATATATACTTTTGAAATTAAGCATGTTCAATTAGTTTGGTAAAATGATTTGATTTTGGAACCATGTCAAAATCAAAAGAATGGTATCATTTTAAGAAGCTACCATGCAGAGTTATTCTAGTGTGTGATGTATAAAAATTAGAAAATATAATATTTCAGTGGATGTTGACAATAGACAGTGTAAAAGCAATTCTTTAAGGACTTGGATAAGTGATATTGAATCAGTCACAAATTCAATCATTTTGTGATTTAATAAACCAGCTTTATTTTTGTTAGTGTATTAATATAGGTACCTGTTCTTCATAATTAAGATTTAACTATAGTTTATTTTGAAAATAATAATTTAGGCATATTGGGTATCAGTAGGCTACAGAGTTTTGCATTATTCTTGATTTTATATTGTTGTATTGACTCATAAACAAATTTTATAGAAGAGAAATAATATATGGAATCAACTATGCATGTATTAATTAAATATTCCTAATTGCCTTATATGTTACTCATTATTTAACTGTATCATTATATAGTTGATGTCTTTATAAATTTTTTGCTTTTTAAAAAAATTATTTTTAATTGATACATAATAATTGTGCATATTTAGGGGCACAATGTGATGTATAATTAATTATGCCAGTTGCCATTGATAAAAATTATATTTCATGTAGTACAATACTTAAGATAATTTGTAGCTGCCAAATATCCATCCATAAATATGTGTAACAATATATAAAATTGAAATTTTAGAAACAGTTAGGAATTGATGTCCTATTTTCACATTATAATATACTTCTTTGATAAATTATTAATCCTTTTATACTTTCCCAAAGTATTAGGTTGGTGCAAAAGTAATTGAATTTTTGGATGGTGAATTTTAATTTTAAAACATTATAACTAGGCTCAAACACATCTTTATTAATTAAAGTAGAAACCATTACAAACAACCCCTTTTTGCCAATGAGAAATGTTTGTTCATTCTTGTAGTGTAAAAATCTGTGCTTTGGGATTTAACAAACTCTTAGAAAGCATTTTCTGCATCCTGCTGGTTGCGGAAGCATTTGCCTTGCAAAAAGTTGTCAGGATGCTTGAAGAAGTGGTAGTCGGTTGGGCGAGAGGTCAGGTGAATATTGCTCTCAATTGGTCGTTGTCAACTTCCGATGGCCGCCCACTATGCTCTTCATCCTCAAGGCTCTCATCTCCTCTGCAAAACTTCTTGAACCACCACCACTGCACTGTACATTCGTTAGCAGTTCCTGGGCCAAATGTGTTGTTGATATTGCGAGTTTTATTTTGATTCTCAGAAATTTTCATTCATACCATCCTGCTGGGGGAGAATTTCAATATTTTCCAAGAGGCTTCCATACATTTCCTATTGCAAGAGATGGGCCTCGGTTCATATCGTGCTTAGATCTATGTTGATTCTTCCACACAAAATCCAATTCCATACAGCCTCTTTCATTTTGATTCATACTGATCAGTTATGAATGAAAATTTCTGAGAATCAAAATAAAATAATGCCTTTTATTTATCACTTCACAAGTGAAATTATGATCATAGCAGGAGGTGGGAGTTCTAAAGATAAAGCATATACAAATATTTATTAATCAAATTAAAATCTCAATATTAAACAACTAATTTTTTTTTGCCCCTTTGGTCATATTCTTCTTTAGTAAGATGCCTGACTTATCTTTTATGATCAGATTATACAGTTAAAGGCTTACAATAAAGGATATGATTAACATTTGAAGATATTTTCAGTCTCTTTTTGCTCCCCGGAGATTAAGAAAACTTGGGAAACAGCTTAAAAGAAATCTTGGGGCATAGCTGTTCCACAGGTTTATAAAATATATATGCAACCTTTCTTGTGACAAATACCCTGGTTAAGTCCAAAGCAATGTGGAAGCAAATGGATTTAATTCCCCTTTCCCTCCCTCCCTTTTTTCTATATTCAAACATATGCTCATCCCTTCATTATATAAGGTAACATTAAATAAAAAATATTAAATGTGACCAAGTATTTTTCATATTATTATAAATTAGGTAGATGCATCAAGGTAATAGTGTAACATAGTATAGCTGAACAACAAGACCAATGACAGGGTCCATTTTATTAGTGAGTATATATACAGGGTTTGCTGATAATTCCTTCATATCTAAAGCTTAAACTTTTCTCAAACATAACAGATTTCCAGCCCAAGAGTGGTTTGCACACTGATAATTTATGCAAGGCCAAAATTACATAATGCCTTTATCTAGTCAACAATATGTGTAATATTTCTATAGAAACTATTATATCATATGACATTAGCACTTGACATAATTTAAAAATATAATTTAAAACAAATAGTATATACATCAGTCAAAACCTCTTCAGAAAATTACAATGATTTTAATAAAAGAATGTTTTTCCAGACTCTTGCTTACTTGCTTGTTTTTTTGTAGCAAGAGTTTGGTTCTCCTTACCACAGCCAGACTTCTCACAGTATCTTCTCTCAATATGAGGCCATGATAATTTCTTTTTTCTTTTCTTTTCTTTTTGCAAGGTAGAGGCAAATGTGGTTCCATTGTCTCAGCATGTGAAAATTAATGTGACATAATTTTTCTTTGGTTGTGGTGGTATATACTTACAGAAATATTTTTTCATTGTGTTACATAACTATGTTGTCATTCTTGTAACAAATAGGATTAAATAGAGATTATTGTCTGTTAATTACTTGATCAGAGCATAATACATCTTAATAATTTTAGAAGTGATTTCAAAATTTTTGTGATTCCAAAGATTTAGGGAAATTTTGATCCACAATCAAGCAGCATCTTTTTTTCCATTCAGATCTCTAAAGTAATAAGTATGTACTGTCTATAAGTAAGTGAATGAAATGTTCAGAATTCTAAGACATAGGTTCTCAGCCAAAAGAGTTGCTTTATTTTCTAATTACGTTAACTTTACAAGGCAATCAGATATTACGAGCTCTGGTTTCCAGCCCTTCTTAACTGTTGCACTATTTCAATGATCCAAGTTAAGCTTTAAGACCTACATCATACTGTGACTCCCCTCTTCTACCTCTTAAGACAGTTCTTAGAAGGGGATTTGCCCATGATCTAGTATTATAGGAATGAACTAATAACTTTTCTTTTCCTTGAGGTGAACTGCCTTCTTTTTATCCCCAAATGTTTTACAATGTTGACAGTTGATTTTATCTTTTTTTCTTTCTCATTTTGGACACTGATTAGGGAGTTTCCACTATTTGTCAATAAAGATATTTCAAAGTAGCAAGCCAGAAGAGTTTCTGATGGCATACCATAGAACAGTGGTCCCCAACCTTTTTGGCATCAGGGACTGATTTCATGGAAGACAATTTTTCCATTGGCGGGGGTGGGGTAGGGGGGACAGGTGCAGATCTCTGCAGCCTGGTCCTAACTGGCCATGGAGTGGTAGGTACCCCATCTGCAGCCTAGGGTTTGGGGACTGCAGCCATAGAACATGAAGAAACATCAAATGTTGTATTGCATTTTCTTTTTATAACTTCTATAAATTACCTTGAACATGGGCATGGCTTAAGTCTGTTGTCAAAGTAATAGGCTGGCAAGTCCTCATGTTCACAGGATATTATTATTCTCAAACCTAGTGGAAAAGAAAAGCCTAGTTCCATTTTCACAGTCTCAGGCTCATGTCAAAGAATACATTTTTAAAGATTTTCTTTAATAATTTGTTCAATAACATTAGTCAACATGACACCAGACAATGAGACTCCATTCATTTATTCATTTATTCGATGAATATTTATTTGCATAGTATACCAAAACTAAGTTTTTTAAAGACTGAGGATAAAGGCACTGTCCTCTAAGAACTCTGTATACAGAATCATTGTGACCCAATTCTTGACAATATCATTACCTTACCCATAGTGCAGGTTGTATTTGTGTAGAGATCCAACAAATTTTACTCTTGTCTGTTTTCTGTGATCAATATTTGGATCATGATTTGAACTTTATTACTAATTCATTAAATAACTAAAATTTATCAAAGTCCTGCTATATGTTCTGTACTATGAGGATACAGAGAAGAAAAACTTGTCACTATATTTCACAAATGTTCAGAAAATACAAAGGTATTTAGAAATATATATACATACACATATACATATGCACACATATGTATATAGTAAATCTTACTATGATAAACATGTGTAATGGTAGGTTAGGAATCCACTGATTTGCCTATTAAGAGTTCCAGGAAAGGTGCCAAGAAGAGAGAAAATTTTGGTTATATGATATAGAGTGTATGGCAATTATCCAGCTAGAAATATGGTTGAGGAAATTTTGATTAAGGACCACT
The DNA here is from genome assembly GCA_963574885.1 of Lepilemur ruficaudatus. Taxonomy (NCBI): domain Eukaryota; kingdom Metazoa; phylum Chordata; class Mammalia; order Primates; family Lepilemuridae; genus Lepilemur; species Lepilemur ruficaudatus. Next base: position 18,777 of record CAUYRT010053164.1, read on the forward strand.
TTTTGTAGAAGTGTACATACGAAACCAGAGAACTTTAACACCTTGTACTATGGCTAGATAGAAGAGTGTTTTAGCCACATGATTGAAAGTAGGGGCAGATGTAAGGGGCAGATCACGAGAAACTTTGTGTGATATACCAGGAGATTTTCTTGGAAGAATTTATTTATTTATCTATTTATCTATTGATTTATTTTGAGGCAGAGTCTCACTCTGTTGCACTGAGTAGAGTGCCGTGGGGTCAGCCTAGCTCACAGCAACCTCACATTCCTGGGCTCAAGCGATCCTCCTGCCTCAGCCTTCCGAGTAGCTGAGAATACAGGCACATGTCACTATGCCCAGCTAATTTTTTCTATATATTTTTAGTTGTCCAGCTAATTTCTTTCTATTTTTAGTAGAGGCGGGGTCTCACTCTTTGCTCAGGCTGGTCTCGAGCTCCTGAGCTCAAGCGATCCTCCCAGCTCTGCCTACCAGAGTCCTAGAATTACAGGCGTAAGCCACCATGCCCAGCCTCCTTTGAAGAATTTTAAGAGTGAATGGGAAAATGCCTTTTCTTACTATGTGGATGATGATTGGTAAGTGACACAAGTGGTGACAGAGAATAGTTAGGAAAAGCAGTATCATTATTTGGGGAAGTTATGAGGCCTTCAGTAAGGCAAAGTAGATGCCAAGGTATAGATGGTTCTGAAAAGTATCAAAGAGAACAATGTGACAGGATTTTGTAACTGTCTCCCTCAATTCCCCTATTCAGTTTATATTCCACGGCCAATCCTATACTCAGTCATTTACATACATCCTTAGTTCCCTTGCGTATATTTTCCTCTCATACAGCAAACTAAACTTTGTTTAAATGCAACATCCTACTGCCTCTATACTTGCGCCCTATAGCTGAATAGGTCTGAAAAGTCACACCTAGGGAAGAGTAGTCCCAATTTAAATGTTTGAGAAAAACCTCATATGGACACCCTATGCTACTAAGAAATCCTATTCCATTTCTTTTTTTTTTATATTCCATTTCTTAAATCAAGTCACTCATCTATCGTCCGAGTCTACGTGACAACTATTTCTTACGTAAGGCAGCAGACCCTACTGATTCCCTGCCCCACATCCCCTGGGCCCACCTGTGTTCGCCAGCAGCGGGGGGAGACAGATTCCAGTATTCTGAAAATGTCCTACTTCTAGTACTTATATATCACTTCTCTGTTTCTCTGTCTGAAGGCTTTCTCCTGACACTGTGGGGGCTTGCTCTGCCATAAGCAGGTACAAACTGGACATGTAGGGAAGTTAATGAACTTGACTAGGAGTTGGCAATCCTGCATCAATGTGGGGTGACAATTGGTAGATGAGTGCCTCAGCATTCAGATCCTCTTGTGGAGTGATTGTGATGTGGGCTCCAAATAGTTTCTCAGAGGATCAGCAATGGAATTGAACCCCAGTAGCCCACAGTGAAAACTTCCTATTAATGTACCCTTTATTAGTAGGAGTATGTCAATTTGAAGAGGCTGGAAAGAATAACATCTATCACAGGTTTACATGTGTAAAAACCCGATCAAAATAGTCCTACTAATAGAATTTATACAACAGAAATAAAGCAAAGTGAGTTTTTAAAAAATTATTTAGGTTTACAGGCTAAATTACTTTAGCCACTGACTGAATTCTGTAAGATTAAAGGGATACCGACATATATTTGTCTCTATTTCCCCACTTTCTCGCTTGTGCTTCTTGGGATCAACTCCCAAATAAGCTGCTACCTGACATTTTCTTGGTACATATTTATGTTTTCTGTCCTCCCACTAGAAGGCAAGCTTGATAAGGGCCACACTATGGGATTTTTAGTTTACCATTTCCCTAGTGCTTAGGCCAGAGTCTGGTACCATTAAGAATAAACTGCTGAACAAATGAATAAATCTATACAATGTGAATGGTGTAGAAATTTACAAGATTTCTAACTTTCATTACTTCATGATATTGAAGAAAAAGTCACCTTGTCAACTTAGATTACCATTAAAATCATATGTAGGAAAATGATGCTTCACTAATGTTTAAACAAACTGAATTTCCCTGCATATTCAACAAAACATCAGCCACTTTACAGAATCAGAAGCTCTAAAAGGAAAAGTTATTTTAAAGAACTTTTAAACAATCTTTGATTGTCCTGATGTGAGAGACATTAAAGTGACTGCTAATGCGTATTAATAACAAATTTAAACCCGATAAAGGGAGCATAACACTAAGGACAATTTATTATAATCATCGTCATCATCATCATTTAAGTTGAAGAGGCTAGAAAGAATAACTTGCATCACAGGCCAAACACAGTCATCCAATTAATAGCATTTCTACAAAAGAAATAAATCAAAGCATATGTTTATTTTAAAATGTATTTAGATTTACTATCTGACATGCTTTACTAGCTTTACTGATTTCCATAAGATTCAAGAAATAGTGGAATAGATCTATTTGTCTCCTAAAATAACTATTCAACAAGTATGAATTTTTAAAAGTTAGCAAAAAGGATAAATTGTTAACTTATATGTAATGTTCATAATTTGAAGTCAACAGGCATTTGGAAGTCTGCCAAAGTTCCTAGCTGTGATTTGAAGAAAACCAAGAGGCAAGAAAGCAAATTTATCTCTTATCAAGTTTTGACAAAATTTGTCTCCTAATTTTCATTTTTCTCAATCAGCCGCTAAAGGCACTCATTTTCATCTCCTTGATTAGATGCTGTAGTGACTGATTACTGGATTTAATAGTTCTTTTTAATGGAACATTGTTATTTGCTTTTCTATGATTACCTTAAAATAACACATTTCACCCATTAGTTTTTTTTTCTATTTCTTTGCCCAGATTGTTAGTGCCCTTATTTATTTCCAATTTCTCTTCCATATATTCCAGCTTCAACCTCTATGCCCCTGATTTCTGACAAACAATTCTGTTTGCCCAAAGCAATCTTATATTCAGCATTCTCTCACCATTTACTTAAGCTTCTATCAAATCCAGCTTGGGCCATAAAACCTTCCATTAATTTATAGGAAGTAATAATAGATACCTGTCTTTCTTAAGGCAATTCATAAGGCTTGCTACTACTTAATGTCTTTTAAATTTAAAAATGGTGAAGGGAAGAATTATGTTATTTCTCCCTGATACTAACATTTTTCTATTCATAATAATAATAGTAGCTCACATTTTTTTTTTTTTTTGCAGTATTAGTGGGCTCTATAGACTCCTGTAAAGTAGATAGGATTGGCATCATTTTGTTTTTCAGGAGACGAGGAGAAGAAAATGCAGGTCTTGAGCAGTATAGAACAAAGGCCATTTACTTACTACTACTAAGTTTTTCCACTGGACCGTATTAGTAATCTAAGTTATTGTTTATAAGTGATGATTATCTTTGAATCATTGAAACTATTATTAGTTGATATTTCCTGAGACTATGCAGTATGCATGAAAGAAGAGGGCTTTTTATGATACACTAATATAGTTGTTTATTGTTATACATAATTTCTTTTAAAAAAATTACCTAATGTTAAATATTTACATATTCATGGAATTTTATTTCTAATTATAAAAATTACATCCTGAATAAATTTGAGTCTTATTGTAAATTTGATATTCCGTGGCTTTGCAGTCTCTAGTTAAAATTCAAAGATCTAATACCCGTGCCTCCTTTATGAATTGAACTCTGTGGCTGATATTTGTATAGTACATGCCATTTTATAGAAAAATGCAGACAAAACACAGTTGGCTGCTGAACGAAAACTTCTACGTGACTTGTAACATTATATAAATACACTTTAGTGATGATTTATAGGTTTAAGACTCATTTATAGATTGTCTTTCTTCCCATTGTCAAATTTGATTCTCATAGCAATGCTGCTTGAGGGTAAGCAAATATTATCAAAGTTTTAAACATGAAGCGACTGAGGTTTGGAAAGGTCAGGTAACATGCCTAAGGTCACAGAGCAGGCATAAAAATATGAAAAATGAAAACCAAATTTCTGACCCATAGACCCAGGGCTCTTTCTGTCACATAACTAACTTTGAAGTGCTGGAAGGGATTTCCATATTAATTAATTCCACATCTCTAGCTTTTTAGATGAGTAATGTAGACCCAGATGAGATAGATGTCTTGCCCTTTCGCTCTCCCAGCCTCTCCATATATTAAAGTAAATCATCTGGAAGATTGTTTTTTTCTTCTGAATATCATTTCTTAATGCACACCAGTTTTTTGTGAGCTTTTTAGATGTCATATATTTTTTTCTTGACTTGATAATCCTAAATCTTCTTTTGATCCTTCCACTTCCAATTTTCCTTCATAATCATTGTGCTCCTCCTCCTCCTTTTCCTCCTCCTCCTCCATCTCCTCCCTCTTCTTCTATATATCATAACACTTTTTAACATTAAAATCAAAGTTAATCTTTGGTTGCTACCTGAAGCATAAACTGTGTACCTGTTTCTCTTAGTAAATCTATTAAGCCTGAATTGTTTCTTAAACTAGCTTTGATTTGGGTTAAGAGAAAATATTAGTATTTCTAAAAAATGAAAAATGACAACTGCAACATTTTTCTTTAATAAATAAAAGTTTGCAACCAATATAGCAAGCATACAAAAAAGTACATAAGATATAAGTTAGCATTAATTTTAATAAAATAAAAAAACCCTTGTAGCTATGAAGCAGAAGAAATTTAACATTGTTAGAAATGATGCTACTTGAATTAGATCAGATTGAATCTGTAACTCAGTATGGGGAAAATGGATCGTTTTAAATACGTGAGTCTGTAATCCATACAGGTCTTATACCATTCCAGTTGTTTATGTATTCATTAATACCTCTCAACAATTTTCCATAGATTCCTGTGTATAGATCTTACACATCTTTTATTGAACTTATACTTTGGAATTTAATGTTCTTTGATGCCCTCGTAATGGGTACTTTTTTTGTATTGTCATATTTTTAATTACTTGTTTGTGATCTCTAGAATTACACTTGATGTTTTTCTTGAGATTGTACCAAATAATCTTGCTAAATTGACAAATCCTAATACACTAGCTATAGCCTTCTTTTAGGTGGTATAAATACATAATCTTGCAGTTTGTGAATAATGGAAGTTGCCTGCCTTCCTTTTCAATCCTATGTCTTTGTTTTGTTCTTTTTCTTGTATTATTGCTTTGGATAGGGCCTCCATAAAATGTTGAATAAAACTGGTGGTAGTAGACATCTTTGTCTTGTTCTTGATCTCAAGGGCACAAGTTTTCAATATTATATCACTAGTTATAATATTATGTTTGCTTTAGTTTTCTGAATTTTTATCATAAGTGTGTGGTGAATTTTGTCTAATGGCATTTCTGCATATTTTGGGGTATTCACATTGTATCATTCCTTTGTTTTGTTAACTTTTTAAAATTTCCAAGTGATATAAAACACCAATTTATTCTTGATTAAACATAATTTGTTTATATGTATTAAAGTAAATTTGTTTTGAATTCAGTTTGTTAAGCCTCTTTTTTCTTCTTTTCTTTTTGCATTTGGCGATGAAAGAAACAAAACTTTGATTTTCCTTTTCTATAAAATCTTTGTCGGCTTCATGTAAAGTTCACATGAGTCTCATTAGACATTTTTTGATAATGTTTTTATTGTTTCTATTTTCTGGAAAAGTTTGTACAAGATTGATGTTACTTCTTTCTCAATTACATGAGAAGATTCACAACTTCAGGTACCAGGCTATAAAATTTGTTTACAGGAAGGTTTCTCATTACAGACACAATTTATTTAATAACTATATATCTATTCAGATTTCCTAAATTTCTTTTTTTTTTTTTTTTGAGATAGGGCCTTGCTCTGTTTTCTGGGCTAGAGTGCAGTGGTGTTATCATAGCTCACTGCAACCTCAAATTACAGGGTTCAAGCAATCCTCCTGTCTCAGCCTTCCAAGTAGCTGGGGCCACAGGTGTGCACCACCACGCCCAGCTAATTTCTCCATTTTTTATAGAGATGGTGTCTCGCTGTTGCTCAGGCTGCTTTCGAACTCCTGACCTTACGTGATCCTCCTACCTCGGCCTCCCAAAGTGCTAGGATTACAGATGTGAGCCATTGTGCCCGGTCAGATTTCCTAAGTTTTTTTGTTTTATAAAGTTGTGTTTTGCTTTAAATTCTGTCATTTCATCTCATTTCAAATTTATGGGATATAACTGCTTGTAATTTTATATTTATGCCTCTAGAATGTGTAATGATGAAACTTTATACTCCTGATATGAATAATGAATAATGTGTGCATTCTCTTTTTTCTATATCAGTCTTTCTGGACGTTTACCAATTTTACTAACAATTTCAAAAGAGAAAACTTTTGGTTTGTTGATATTCACTGTATATTTTTAAAAAAACATTAAATTTTTATTTTAATTCAATTGTTTGTTTTCCTTTATTTACTTCATTTTACATTGTGAGGTTTTCTAAATTCTTGTTATGAATAATGAAATCCTAAATTTTCCAGTATTTTCTTTTTTTCCATTTAATGTGGGAACTTTTCTTCAGATGCATGTTGTGGCTCATTCCACACATTTGAGAACAGATTTATCAAAGTATAATTGACATACAATAAACTGTGCAACTTTAAAATGTGATACAATATGGTCATATGCATATATTCATGAAACTAGCAGCACAATCACGAAAATGAACATAAATGTTGCCTGCCAAAATTTCCCTGTGGAATTGTATAATCACCTCTTCTAACCTTTTCTTTTAAAATTTAGTATTATTATTAATATAGTCCATTTTAAAATTGACCATCTTACCATTTGTATTCTATTTTTCATGTCTCTATTTTCCTTTTCCTACATTTGTACCTAGTTTTGAGTTTATTAGATTTTAAAAATTATTCCATTTAAATTAATCTTTTGGATTTTTGTCTGTGACAGTTTAAAAGCATTTCCACACATTCTTTGATATACCTTCCATCATCAGATATTGGACCAAGCTTATTGACTTTTTTGTAACCAATACAATGTACTAATAGCAATTATGATGGTACATATTAATAAATTCCTAGGCTGAAATTACAGCTAACTGCAATTACCAGATGCTACCAGCAGAGGGAGACACTTTGGCCCTCCAGGTGGGTGCTCCTCTAGCATTCCTGATGTTCTCGGTTTCCATTTTGCCGTCACTTCCTGCCGCCTGTAAAACTTATGGTAGCGACTCAAATCATACGTAATCCGTGGACAAATCGTCTCAGGTTTGTTTATGTGGGTATGTTTTATTTCATTCCCAGTTTGGAAAGAAAATTTTGCTAGATACAGAAGTCTGTTGACAGTTTCTTTTTTTATTTCGTTATTGAAAATATTCTGCTTCATTATTTCCGGCACTTCATGCATTCTGTCGAGAAGGCGACTATCTTGACATCATCCTTTCTGGGGTAATGTATTTTTACTTCTCAGAGAGTTTTGATTTTGTACACTACACTAATACTATTTATCTTTCACATGAGATGGATAATATATAGTTTACAAATGAAAAATTTTAAAATTTCAATAGCTTTTTTCAATAGCAGTTCAATCCACGTTTTTCCGTTTGTACAAATAAAAAGGATAAATTATTTGATTGACAATAGCAACAAAGCAAAGCAAAAGCCAAAAAAAGTGCACATTGAAAAATAACGAAAGTGGCGACCACTGTGGCCACGCCTGTAATCCTAGCACTTTGGGAGGCCTAGGCAGGAGGATCACTTGAGGTCAGGAGTTTGAGACCAGCCTGAGCAAGAGTGAGACCCTGTATCTCCAAAAAAATACAAAAATAAGCCGGGAATGGTGGTGTGTGCCTGTAGTCCCAGATACTCAGGAGGCTGAGGGGAGCTCGAGCCCAGGAGTTTATGGTTGCAGTGAGCTATAGTGATGCCACTGCACTCTACCCCTGGTGACAGAGCAAGACCCTGTCTCAAAAAAAAAAAAAAAAGGAAAGGAAAAAAAAGAAAAATAACAAAAGCGTTCTTTTTATTTCTCATTAAAATACATGGAAATATCTACATACATCAGTAACAAGAAATACATAAAATGCAAGTGGAAGTAACAGGAGTTTATGTATATATTTATATATACATAATATGTAATAATTTTGTTATTATCATTATGAAATGGTATACTACTTAATAAATGGTATTAGTAAAATGCATATATGATATACACAATAAGTATTAAGTAGCTATTAGTATAAAAATTCTTTTTTTAGTATAAAAATTCTTAATACTAAGTGGAAATTAAGTAACAAAATATCACTTTTTTATTTATTGATACTGGATTTTGAAGAGAGTATAAAATGGTACTGTTTTTAAAATCAATATTTTAAATTTGCCTACCCTTTTCTACAGTAATTGCCTTTCTATGACTGTATCTGATAGGACTTGTCAAAAGTGCATAAAAATATGAATACAAAATGGCAAAACAACTATTTTTAATAGAAGATACTGTGTTTATACAAAAATGCTATGTAGATTTTATACCCAATTAGGCAAATCATTTATAATTACAGAAGATAACTCCAAGACATGTTAATAAAAAAGCAAGCAGATTACAATTTATTCATGTGTTCACATGTACATGGATGTATTTATGTAAATGTATATTGCTATGTATGCTTGTTAAATTACACACTTCACTGCTAATGGTGGTTATTTCTATGAAAGGATATGTATCTGCATTTTTTTGGACATTTTACACTGAGTGGACATCCTATTTGTAATTATAAAGGAAAATAAAAGAGTCACATGGCAGCATGTTACTAATGATTCTTTTTCATCTGTTTGTTTTTAATGTAGCACAGTTGTGCTTAGAGCCAGAATTAGAATAGAATTAGAAAGGAAAGAAATAATGAGGAAAATATAGGATTTTTTTGTGGGGAAATAATTTAATTTAGTTAGTTAGTGACCATTTAAAAGAAGCTGACCTCTAATTAGTCAGTGAAATCATTAAACTGAAGGCCATAAAAAATTGGAGCAAAAGATGATCTTTATATTGTTACAGTACGATTAAATGTCAAGTGTAAGCTAGAGTTATCTAATATTCATGAAGCTCTGTTGCTATGATATCAGAAAAACTATAGACAATAACAATCAGGGTTAAAATCCTCTCAATTTTGATCAGATCAGCATATGGTAAAAAACTTTTTATAACCTTGTTGTATAAGGTTTTCATGTCTTTTGTTATGATACATATAAAATGTTTAGTGAGAACTGCTATTCCCAGAAAAATGTGTTTAGATTTAACTATATGGAATCCAGCAATTCTGCTGAATGAAGTTATTTTAATTTATTACCTAGAAACTGCTTTTAGATATTTTGTAAACATAAAATCTGTGAATAAAGGAGAGGTTCTTCCTTTCCAATCAGTATGCATTTTTTTTTCCTTTCCCTGCATTATTGCCCTGGCTGTGATCTCCATGAAATGTTGAATATAAATGGTAATAGTAGGCATCCTTGTCTCCATCCTGATCTCAGGGTGAAGTTTTCAATACTGCATTACTAATTATGATATTTGCTGTAGTTTTCTGAGTTGTTTTTTCATGATCATAACTGGATGGTACATTCACCACTTGGTTTCTCTATATTTGTTGTGATAGTGATATGAATTTTTATCCTTTGTTTTGTTAAGGAGGTTAGATTTCAGTATGTTAAACCAATAATAATCCATTACTGGATTAAACCCAATTTGTTTATGGGGTATTATAATTGAAAGTGTCTTTGGATTCCATTTGTTAAACATAGGGATTTTTATCTCATTTTGTTATAATCCATATCAACCATTGACTTTCCTTTATTATAATGTTCTTATCAGTTTAGTGTAAAGTTTATAGGGATCTCACTAAACATTTTGGAGGATGTTTTTACTATTTTTATTCTTTGAAAGAGGTTGTGTAGGATTGGTATATTTCTTCCTGAAATTTATGGAAAATTTCACAAAATTAGGCATTAGACTGTGGAAACTATTTGTAGGAATTATTTTCATTAGTGGCTGAATTTAATTAATACATACAGGATAATTGAGATTTTTTCTGAACTTCTGGTCTGGGTTTGTTAGGCTGTATTTTTCTGGAATTTCATCATTTTATATAATTTCAAATATTATATAAGTGTCTCCACCATCTGTAATTGATAATGTGTGTCTTCTTTTTTTTCCTTCATCAGTCTTCCCAAGATTTATAATTTTTTAACCTTTTCAAAAAAAAAAAAAACAACTAAAAACAAACGACCTTTTGGATTTGTAGATCTCAACTTTTTTCCCCTGAGTTTCATTAATTGATCCCCATTTTATTCTTTTATCTTGATTATTCTTTTGGTTTAAACCAACTCTTTTGTTCCTACATTTTGAGGTGGTTTATCAGATTTAAAATTCTCAAGATTTCTTTTTTTGCTGTTAATGCTTAAATATTCCTTTAGACACATATTTTGGTGAATCTCACACATTTTTAACAGCTTTAAGTACAGTTGACATAAAATAAACTACACAACTTTAAAATAATATGTTTTGAGATATCTATGTATTTGTGATACTATCACCACAATTAAGATAATGAACATATTCATCTCTCACCCAGGTTTCCATCTATACCTTTGGATTTCTCCCCTTCTGGCTCTGCCCAAGCCTTTCCCCATTTTCCATGCTAGGGATGTTTTTATACAATTCTTTGTGTGTACATACATGTTCATTTTTCTTGGATAAGCATCAAGGAATGGAACGGCTGAGTCATATGATATGTGTATCTTTAAGATATTTTAGAAAATGCCAAAGTGCTTTGTCATGTGATTATATGAGTTTACACCCTCTTAGAGGTGTATGAGTTGCACAGTTTCTGTACATCCTTTCCAGCAGTTGGTAAGCTTAGTTTTTTCGATTGTAACCTTCTAATCAGTGTGTAATAGTATCTCAGTGCTACTCTAAATTGCGTGGGTGTAATCAACTCATTGTTCTTTCTGTTTCAAGCATCCCCAGTCAATGTAGAAAATGATTCACAGAAATCATGCTACTTCCCATTCATATTTTGCGTGTATGGTTATTTTGGATTGCATGCAGGAATTTATAGGTGAAACACTGTAGAAACAATTGGAGATTCTGTGTGATTTTATCTTCCTCCAGGGAGCATTTTATTTTGCTTCTGGGAGGGAGGCAGTTGAGAAAGGGATAGTTAATCTCTTTATAATCAGTGATTGAGTCTTTTGAAGCTAGGTCTCAGGTTTTGTGAATAGTTTGCTATTTCAACTTCATATTGACAGTTACAGCATAGCCCCTTAAGAATGTCAAATTCACCCCTGGATTGTTTTCCAGATCTTCTTTGCCAAGGTGGACTCTAAACCCAGTCTGTGTCCTCTAGGCTGGTGAGACTGCTGGAATCCCTGATCAGCTGCTTAGCTTTTCAGCTGCAACTTTGTTCTGAATATTTCAGGTTCTCAGCCATCTCCTTTGAATCAGCAAAATGTATGGGGATAAAGGGTGCCACGTTAGGGTCTCACCAGCTGGTCTTCCCTTCTAACAGATCCAGTATCTTCAAATGCTTGCTTCCCTGGGTTTGTGGTACCTTCGAACTAATATCTTTCAGGTCCCCTAGTTTTTCTCAGCAGGATGGTCGAGCTGAAAGGGCTGCTTTACCATTACTGGAAGCAGACATCTCTGCACATACTATTTTTTGAAATATATTTTAGTTTTACTTGTTTTTCTTCCTATAGCCAATTAATCCAACCTTTCTATCAATAGGATTAAAACATCTTTTAAGGCAAATAATCTCCCTGAGGAGCATATCTTTTCTGTGATAATTCGCTTTAGGTATTTTATTGGTTGCCTAAATGATTCTTTAGTTTCCTGTATGTGCTAGGTATGCACACACAGGTACATGACTTAGGTACAGCCTAATGGAAAACAGACAAGTAAATATGAAGTATATGAAAGAAGATAAAGTTTGTAATAATTTGTCATGCTGCAATAATAACTAGAATGTTACCTATACCTATTTGTACTACTACGTGTACTGGTTACCTTAGGAGTTGGCATATGGATCTTTTACTTATATTGGTCTACTTACAGTTAAGATAGTGCCACTTTATGTAAATGAAACCTCACAACAGGATGAATCTGTTTGTTCTCCCTTTACTTTTTTATCTTTTGTCAAATGTTTAAATATTCTTACTTAAAAACTTAAATTGATTACATATAATCTACTTATGCCTGTTAATTTCCTTAAATCATTTTGTTTACACAGTTCAATGCACAAAACTTAAGCTTACAGTTTGATGAATTTTGCAAATCATGTATTTAACATCTAAAATACTATTTATCATTTTTACTTCAAAGAATCAGCTTTTATAAAAAGAAAGAATAGAAAAAGTAATATTTTGTATTTATCCATATGTTTTCCCTATCCAGTGTTTCTTTCCTTTCTGTAGCTTTCTATCAGGGTTTTTTTTTTCCCCCTTTTGTCTGAAGAACTTCCTGCAGCATATGTATTATTGCTTGGACAGGGACAGATTGTGTCAAGATTGTTTATGTGTCTGTGTCTTATTTTACTCTCAGCTTAGAAGGATAATTTTCATGGATAAAGAGTTCTGGGTTGATAGTTTTATTTTTTATTTCAGTATTGGAAAGATGCTTCTCCGTTTTCTCCATTTCTCCAAAGATTCTTCTTTCTCCAATAAAAAGGCAGCCATCATTTAAGTCATCGTTCTTGGTAGGTAATGTACTTTATTTTTCATAAGTTTTTGGTGGATATACAATTGTATAATTCACTAGTATTCTTTATATTTCACATAGATGGCCAATGTATGGTTTACCAATAAAATCCTTTAAAACTTTAATAGCTATTTTATCAATCCCAATATTCCTGTTTATGTAAATAAAGATAATTTATTGGTTTGACAGTAGCAACCAAACAAAGCAAAAGTTAAAAAGCAAAATAAATCTCATGAAAACATGTCAGCAAAAGCCAAAGTATCCACATTTTATTTCTCATTAAAATATATAAAAACATCTGCATGCATTATATGCAAATTAAAATGTTATATACTTTCCCATGTAAAATATCAAAGTAGTTTGTTATTTCAGTTTTTAATTTGATGCAAATGTTACTGCCCAATCAGGTTCATTGCCTGCTGCCCCAGAAGAAGCCAGTACACTGAGACAGCAGGTGTTACAGCAGAGAAAGGGTTTAATTCCACATAGTGGTGAGTGGGGAAACGAGCGGCATTTCACAAATCTGCCTCCTTGAAAATTTGAGAGAAAGGGTTTTTAAAGACAGTTTGGCGGGCAAAAGGCTAGGCATTTGGGTCTGCTGATTGGGTTTGGGGCAGAACCACAGAGATGTAGAAATTGTCTTCTTTGCTGACTAGGTTCTTGGGTGGGAAGTCACAAGACCAGTTGAATCAGTTCCTTGGGATAGGCCACTGGTCTGGGTGGGTCAGCCATTCCACTGGAATGCGGGACCCCGAAGATATTTCAGAAACTTTTCAAAAAGGGGTGATGTTATCTATGGAGAAAGTTAAGAATCTTTATGACCATCAGGTGACTCCTGAGCAGTAATTATGAGAAGTGAATAGGACAGTGACTAATTATTAACAAGCAAACAAGGGGCAGTGGCTGATTATTATTATTATTTTTAGCTAGGCCTGCGCCTTCACAGAGTTTCGGGCCTTTACCCCAGACCTTGCCTTGTACACCTTTATTGATTTGTAAGGGCGGTTTCACAAATTTTGACATGCATGAGAAATTGCATGAGAACAGGTAAAATTCTTCATTAGAAGAATTTCTAATGTGATACATTCCACTTAAAACAAAGTGTTTTATATCTGTAATAGTTACATAATGTGCAATGCCATTTAAGTTTGAGAGAAAAATTCTATATCTGAAACAATTTATCTAAATATAGTACATATTGAAATAAATTCTTAACAGGTTATATATGTGTGTGTTAAAGTAACAAGAATATATGTGTACATATAGGCTTAATATATAATTTGGTATTTAAAATATTTATAGAATAATAGAGTGTTAACAAATGGAATAGTAAAAATATATCAAAACAATTCCGAAAGCCCTAACTTCAGCATTATGCAGTGTATCCATGTAACAAACATTTTTACCCTCTTGATATCAATATTTTGAAATAAAAAAATAAAATAAGTAGGTCACCAAAAAATAAAAAGTAAAAAAAAAAATTGTATATAAAAAAGAAAAAGCTATTTATTCAGAGCTTGCTATAGCAAGGGAGCTGGCCACTCTCACATGTGTTTGGCAGAGTCTCAGAGGCAGTCAGGGAAGTTGGAAAGCTTTATAGCGGAAAAAAGAAAAGGCTTCAGTTATGCCCTGGTAGAAGATTGTTGGCATAGGGAAGCGGAAGGTGGGATAATTAGAAGCAAGGCATCCTAAATGATTGGTTAGAGGAATGTATTTAGTGTCCTCTGGTTGGTCCTATTAAAAGCAGGGGCAAAATTTAGGGACATTGGCAGTTATTGACCAAGTCCTCACTGTTTGAAGCTGATAACTGCAGAATTTGTACTTTGCTTTACGGGCTGGTTGCTGCAGAGTCCGTAGGTCAGAGTGCTATTTTTATTAATATATGTGGTCTGGTCATTGCTGGTTTGTATATTGTCTCTCACAGTATAAGCAAAAATAAGCATGAATATCCAATTATTATGTTAAATATGATTGATAATTTCAGCATTTTAAAGAAATAATAAGTTATCCTTCTTTTTAAAATCTTGATACCAAATTATTGAAGAGGGAAAAAATAGTGCTGGATTTTTGGAAATTAAATTGGCATTTTAAAGCAAACTTTTAAATTTTCCTGCCTTTAAAAACAGTAATTTTGCTCCTAGGACTACAGTTGACAAAGTTACTCACAAATATGCATAAAAGTTTGGTTAAAAAATGACAAAAGATCTATTTTTAAGTAAATTATATTGTGTTCACATTATGATTATTATGTAGCTTTACAGCTAATCTGGTAGTTCTTATGTACTTGTAGAAGATATATTCAAGTCATATTACTGATGAAAAATGAAAATAAATTGTCATTTATTTTACATGAATGCACATGTGTGGAAATATCACACGTGTAAATGACTATATGTATATCTGTTCATACACAGACTTCACTGCCAATCATGCCTACCTCTGTGAAGGAATATGATCTACATTTTTGGAGATTTTAAACTGAGCACATGCCAAATTTATAATTACTAAAAGAAAATCAAAGAAATAGTCACATGAAGGGATATTACTAATGATTGTTTTAAATATTTTTTTCTTTAAAGTAGTGCAGAACAGGCCAGGTGTGGTGGCTCACGCCTGTAATCCTAGCACTCTGGGAGGCTTGAAGCGGGAGGATCCCTCAAGGTCAGGAGTTTGAAACCAGTCTAAGCAAGAGCGAGACCACGTCTCTACCAAAAATAGAAAGAAATTAATTGGCCAACTAAAAATATATAGAAAAAATAAGCCAGGCATGGTGGTGCATGCCTGTAGTCCCAGCTACTCGGGAGGCTGAGGCAGGAGGATCACTTGAGTCCCATAGTTTGAGGTTGCCATGAGTTAGGCTGACGCCATGGCACTCTAGCCCGGGCAACAGAGTGAGACTCTGTCTCAAAAAAAAAAAAAGAAAGTAGTACAGAACAGATGAGAATTTATGCTTAAAAACAGAACTAGAAGTAAAAGAGAAAAGAAAGAGAATAAGAAAAATATAAACATGTTTTACGGAAAGAAAATTTAATTTGATTGTGATCTACTTAAAAGAAGCTGATCTCTAATTAGTAAATGAGGTCAATAATTTGTGGGTCATGAGTAAACTTGTCATAAAGAATATTCTTTTTATTTTCCTTAGGATTAAATGTCAAGTGTATTATCAAGTTTACTTTATATTCTGGGCATATGTTAGCATGATACCAGAAAAAAATGACAACAATAATCAGAGTTACAATGACTCTCTAAGACTGTCTGATAAGTATATTGAAAAAAGCCTTAAAAAACATAACCTTTGAAAATGCTGTGAGAAAATTGGGGGAAAAAAATACAGCCTTGTCCTGTAGGGTTTTTATGTTTGTTTGTTTTTGTTTTTTTTTTTTTTTGGGACAGGATCTCGCTCTGTCACTCAGGCTAGAGGGAGGTGGTGTCATCATACCTCACTGCAACCTCAAATTCCTGGGCTTAAGTAAGTGATCCTCCTGCCTCAGCCTCCTGAGTAGCTGGGACTATAGAGGTGCACCACCATGTCTGGCTAATTTTTCTTTTTTTAGTAGAGATGGGGTCTCTTGCTCGGGCTGGTCTGGAACTCCTGGCCTCAAGCAATCCTCCTGCCTTGGCATCCCAGAGTGCTAGGATTACAGGTGTGAGCCACCACACCCAGCCTCCTGTAGTTTTTTTGTGCCATTTCTTAAAATGTGTGTAAAAAGTTTGGTAAGAATTGCTATTCTCAGAAAAATGTGTTTAGGTTTAACTGTATGGTGTCCATCAATCTTTATAAATTCACTCATCAATTATAATAAATTACCCATAAATTGCTATTAAATAGCCTGGAAACATAAACATGCAATTTAAGACTATAGGTAGATTAATTTCTTCCTTTCCAATCTTTATGCTTTTTTTCCTCTTTTTCTTGCATTATTGCTCTGGCTATGACCTCCAGAAAATGTCTAAATAGATCTGGTGATAGTATGCATTCTTATCTCTTTTCTGATCTCAGGGGGAGGTTTTCAGTATTTCATTAGTAGGTGTGATATTTCCTCTAGTTTTCTGAGTTTTAAAAAAATCACAAATAAGTAGTAAATTATATCAAAAGGTTTCTCTTTATCTGTTGTTACAGTGACATAATTTTATTTTTTTGTTTGCCAAAGTGGTTTGATTTCAAAATGATAAAAAAACAAAAATTCTTTCTTGGATGGAGCACATTTTGTTCATAGGATATGATAGTCGAAATATCTTTGATCTGTTTATAAAACATAAGTTTTACCTTCTATTTATTTATTCATTTTTTTGCATTTTATCAGGAGGCATAGAAACCTTTGACTTTCTTTATATAATATCCTTATCAGTTTGGTATAAACTTTATAGGGGTTTCATAAAATATTTTGGGAATGTTTGACTGTTATTTTTCTGTAGAAGAGGTTTTGCAAGATTGGTGGTATCTTTCTCAGTAACATGAAAAGGATAAGGCATTCAGGCACCAAGATATGGAATTCATTTGTAGGAAGGTTCTCAATACAGCATTTCATCTAATAAATACGGAAGTACTGAGATTTCCTATTTGATCTGTTAGGTGGGGTTTTCTTTGGTCATTTTGTCATTTCATGTAATTTCAAAATTTTGCCATAAATTTGATTATAATATAATGTATGTGTCTCCAGGATCCAAATTGATAATCCTGTCTACATTCTTGGTGGTGGTGGTGGTGGTGATGGTGTTGTTGTTTTTCTTCTTTTTTGATCAGTCTTGACGTGGTGTATAAATATTTTTGCCCTTTTCAAAAAGAAAAAACTTTTAGTATTGTCAACCATTTTCCTTTTATAAGTTTGATTAATTGATTATAATTTTAATTTTTTATTTCAAGTTTTGATTTATGTTCCTGCTTTATTTTCCAATTTTGTGAAGTGTATTACCAAGTCTTAAATTTTCAGAATTTTTTCTTTTGCATTAATGGTGTAAGTTTTTCCTTTATGCCCATGTTTTCATGCATCTACAGGATTTTTTTTTTTCTTTTTTGGGGGGACGGGGTCTTGCTGTGTTGCTTAGACTGGTCTTGAACTCCCGGCATCAAGCAGTTCTCCTGCCTCAGCCTCCCGAAGTGCTGGGATTATAGGCATGAGCCATCACACCTGGCCCATCCACACAATTTTTCATAACTCCAGTGGGTTATAACTGATTTAAAATAAACTGAACAACTTTAAACAGTATAAGTTTTGAGATCTCTGTATATTTACAAAATCATCACCACAATCAAGATAATGTAAATGTCCATCCCTCTCTCACCAAGTTTCTTGTTTATTATTTTATTTTTCCTTCCTTTTCCTGCCCAAACCCTTCCACCATTCATTTGCTATGGATATTCTTGTGCAAGACTTTGTATGAACATATACTTTGGGTTTTTTGTTTGTTTTGTTTTCAAAAAACATCAAGGAAAAGAATGGTTGGATCACTTGATATGTGTATATTTAATTTTTTCCAGAACATGACAAAGTATCTTGAAATATGATTGTACTATTTTATATCCTATCAACAGTGTGAGTTGCAGTTGCTCTATATCCTTACCAGCACTTGTTATGGTTAGTACTTTAAATTGTAGCCTTCTAATCAATGTGCAGTTGTATCTCATTGTTGCTCTGGTTGTAACTAAGTCATAGGTCTTTCTGTCGCAGGTATCCCCAGTAAATGGAGAAAATGGATCATAGACCTGAACTAACCCTTTCCCATTATATTTTGCGTGTATAGTTATCTTTTATTGCATGCTGGATTTTCTGTATGAAGTACTATAAGGATAGTTGGAAGTTCTGGATAATTTTGTTTTCATCCCGGGAGACTTTTTTTGTGTGTGTACTTTAAGAAGTGGGGTGAGGTAGTTCATCTCATCTCATCTCAGTGTTTGAGTCTTTTTGAAGTTGATGTCATGTTTTTTGAAGAGTTTTCTATTTCTAGTTCATATCAACACTAAGGACATAGCCCACTGCGGGATGCCATGTCAACCTTTAGGTTGTTTTTCAGATCTTCTCTACCACGGTGGGCCCTGAACCCAATCTGTGTCCTCTGCGTTGGTGAGTCTGCTGGAAGCCCTGGCAGCTACTTAACTTTTCAGCTGGAACTTTCTATTTAGCATCTTGGCTCCTCACTCACCTCCTTTGAATTAGTAAAATCCTTGAGGGAAAAGAAGTGCCAAATTCGGGTCTTACCATGTGGGCTTCTCACTGAGATCCGCTCTCCTCAAATTCTTGCTTCCTCAGGTTTGTAGTGCTTTAAAGCAATCTACTTAATATCTTCCAGCTCTCCTGGTTTTTCTCAGCAGAGTGGTAGAATGGAAATGGCTGGTTTGATATTTAACGGAAGCAGGCAATTCCACACATATTACTTTTTTGAAAAATGTCTTTGCTTTTAAGTGTTCCTTCTATGCCAAATTAATTTAATATTTATATCAATAAGATAAAAATATTTTATGACAATAATCTACCCAAGCAGTGGAGCTTTTCTGTCATTATTTGTTTAATGTACTCCAATTAAGTTTTTTTCCCATTGATACCCTAAATGTTTCCCTAGTTTCCAGCATTTACCAGGTGTGGATTATAGTATATGATAGAGGTATATTATTGACATATAGCCTAATGAAAAACAAACAGCTAAATATGGGATATATTATCGACAGTATGTTTTTTGGTAATTTTTTACTCAGCAGTAGTAACCAGAATATTTCTTATATCACTTTGTATTATGCTCAGTCATTGCTGAAGGGGCTGGCATATGAATCTTTTACTTACCTTGGTTTATTTCTAGTTAGGATCATATCACTTTGTGTAAATATAACTTCACAACAATACAATTACATTTATTCTTCCTTTCTTTTGTTCCCTTGTCATATATTTCGTTTAAAAGTTTTACTAAAAACTTAATTCTCATAATTTATATTTGCCTTATAATTTTGGTAAAGGAGATAAAACACATTAAAGACATGAATCTGAACCTTACAGTTTGATAAATTTTGCATGTATTTTCCATCTGCAATTCTACATACCATTTTTGTTTTAAGTGTCATGTCTTTTAATGAAATAATTTTTAGAAGTCTCTAGTAGTTCTCCAGATATTTTCCTTTCAAGTCCTCTTCACTCCTTCTTGTATTTCCCAGTTTCCATCATGTGTCAGTTCCCTTCAGCCAGAACTTCCTGTTGCGTTATGTATTATATATTTCAGGTTTGCCAGTAACAAATTGCCTCAGGTTTGTTTATGTGGCTGTTTCTTATTTCACTCTCAGTTTGAGAGGATAATTTTACAGGATGTAGAATTCTGGCTTGAATATTTTCTCTCTTGGCATTGGAAAGATGCATTTTCTGGTGCATTTTCTTTGCTTCTCCATTCGTTCTTTTAAATCAGAGAAAGCAGCCATCATTTAAATCATCCTGCTTGGGTATGTATGTAATGTATCTCTACTTCTTGGAAGTTGTCAGTTAGTAATACATTTGTTCACTGATATTCTTTATACTTCATATAGATATCAAATATATAGTTTACTAAAGTCATTTAAACCTTCATTAACTATGTTGTCAATCCAAAATTTTCCATTTAATTAAATAAAAAGATTACTCATTAAATTGGAAAGAGCAACAAAACAAAGCAAAATAAATAGCTCACATGAAAAATAAAAAAGCCAAAATATCATTTTTTCTTGTATTACCTATAGCACAATATTTTATGTATGCTGTAATTAAATAATATGCAGCATAATTCTTTAGAAAAACATCTTTTATGGCAAAGTGATTTATATCTGGTATATATCAGAATCAATTAGGTAATAAAAAGTATATATAATATAAGTGAAGGTAAGAAGCCTTTATGCATATATACAGGCTTAATATGTAACCATTTTGGTATTTGAATAATTATGAAATGGTAATCTCTTTAACAAATGGAATTAGTAAAATGCACCAAGAATATACACAAAAATAAGCATGAATGGGTAATTAGTATATTGAATATGCTAAATGCTTAGTGGACATTAAATAAATAACAAGATATCCTTTTTTATATTGACACAAGACTATGGAAGGAATAGAAAATGGTCCTGGGTATTTGAGATTAATGTGGTGTATTTGAAGCAAAGTTTTACATTTGTCTATTCTTTTATACAATACTTACCTTTCTCTAAAGTTATCTTAGAAAGTTTGTTAAACATGTGCGTAAAAGTATGGATACTAAAAGGCAAAACACATATTTTTAAAATAACACCTACTGCATTAACATGATGAATACTATGTAATTTTTACACCCAATCAGATATATCTTATATACTTGCAGAGGATATCAAAGACATATCACAAATAAAAAAGAAAGCAAATTATACTTTATTTCACTTGTGTACCCAAGTATATAAGTGTATTATATATGTAAATATTTTCGTATATATCTGTTTATATACACACATCACTGCTAATCATACTTACTTCTGTGCACGATATGCAATTGCATTTTTTAAAATTTTACACTGAACACATTACAAATTGATAATTAGTAAAAGAGATATCAAAGAAATAGTGCCATGAAAGCATATCACTAATGATTTTTTGGAAAGATGTACTCTTTGCTCTTTTTTTTCGATCTTTGGTAAGGTAGTACATAACAGGTAAGAAATTATGTTTAAAGCCAGAAACAGAAAAGAGAAAGAAAAAAATAAGAAAATATATAAGGAATTTATATAGAGAAAATTTAGTAGTGAAACATTTATAAGTAGCTGACCTTTAATTAGTCAGTGAGATTATTTATTAGCTTAGAGGCCATAAGTAAAATTGTCACAATGAATGCTTTTTTATTTGTTCCACTAGGATTAAATATCAAGTATATTGTGAAGTTTATCATATATTCAGGAGCCTTTCTTACCTGATATCAGAAAAAATGACAACAATGATCAGGGTTATAATGACTCTTGAATTTTAGCTGATAAGTATCTAGAAAATAACCTTTAAAATAAGACCGTGTGTTGTTAGGGTTTTTATGACATTCTTATGGTGTATATAAAAAAGTTTAGTAAGAATTACTTTTCTCAGGAAAAAAACATGTGTTTAGGCCAGGTGCGGTGGCTCACACCTGTAATCCTAGCATTCTGGGAGGCCGAGGTGGGAGGATCACTTGAGCTCAGGAGTTCAAGACCAGCTTAAGAAAGAGCGAGACCCCGTCTCTACAAAAAATAGAAAAATTAGCCAGGCATAGTAGTGCACACCTGTAGTCCCAACTACTTGGGAAACTGAGGCAGGAGAGTCGCTTGAGCCCAGGAGTTTGAGGTTGCAGTGAGCTAATGATGATGCCACTGTACTCTACCGGGGGTGACAGAGCGAGACTCTGTCTTAAAAAAATTTTGTGTAGGTTTAACTCTATGAAATTCAGCTGTCTTGGTAAACTAATGTAAAAATCCTATATTATTTATAGATTGCTTTATAGCCTGGAAACATAATCACTTGTTCTATGATTAAAGGTAGTTTTATTTTTGTTCTTTCCCTCCTTTATGCATATTTGTTCTTGCATTATCATTTGGCTATAACCTACTTAAAATGTTGAATAGAACTGGTTATAGTAGGTATTCTTATCTCTTTTTATGATCTTGGGGAAGTTTTCAATATTTCATCACTAATTATGATATTTACAAAAGTTTTATGAGT
Source organism: Lepilemur ruficaudatus (assembly GCA_963574885.1). Lineage (NCBI taxonomy): Eukaryota > Metazoa > Chordata > Mammalia > Primates > Lepilemuridae > Lepilemur > Lepilemur ruficaudatus. Next base: position 41,144 of record CAUYRT010053164.1, read on the forward strand.
TTTTTTTTAAATCATAACTAGATGGTAAATTTTGTCATATGATTTCTTTGTATCTATTATGGCAGTGACAGAATTTGGTCGTTTGCTTTGTTAAAGCAGTTTCGTTCCAAAATGTTAATCCAATAATAATTCCTGTTTGTATTTTACCCGGTTTATTCACAGGCTTATTTAGTTGAAATATCTTTGGTTTCTGTTTGTCAAACATAAGTTTGTGTTTGTTTTTGTTTTCTTGAGGTGGTCAGTGTGGTTTCTTGAGGGATATAAATCTATGATTTTATTTTCTTATAATGTCCTTATCATGGTGGTGTAAAGTTTATAAGGGTTACATGAAACATTTTGGAAAGTGTTTTTACTGTTTCTATGATGTAGAAGGGCTTTTAAAAGATGGGTGTTGTTTCATTCTCGTTATATGGAAAGTTCATGACTTCAGGTATCAATCAGGGCATAGAATTCATCTGTAAGAATATTTTTCAATACAAAGGCAATTTTTTTATGAGATATAAAACAATTGATAGCACTCTGGGAGGCCGAGGCGGGCAGATCGTATGAGCTCAGGAGCTCGAGACCAGCCTGAGCAAGAGCGAGACCCCATCTCTATTAAAAAAATAGAAATTAGCTGGACAACTAAAAAATACATATACATAAAAAAGTTAGCTGAGCATGGTGGCGCATGCCTGTAGTCCCAGCTACTTGGGAGGCTGAGGCAGGAGGATCGCTTGAGCCCAGGAGTTTGAGGTTGCTGTGAGCTAGGCTGA